>JAJKFJ010021031.1:0-37618 GCA_027382625.1 Tetmemena sp. SeJ-2015
TTTTTTTATTTTTTTTATTTGTGGTTTTTAATTTTTAAAATGAACTGGTTCCTTATCCTTAGTCTTACTTTCAAGAATGGCATTACACGACGCAAGAAACTTCTTGAGTAATTCAGGATATTGAATAGATTGAGACGTCCATCAGCAGTCTCAATACGACGATTTTCCTTCCGGGTCTCTGAAGAGGTGGTACTCCGAAGAAGAGTCTCCTTCATACTTTCATATGAATGATTGAAGTAGCAATTCAGTTATTGATGAAGGACACGGTAAATTCTTTGAAAGACTTATACGGGAAATTTCTTTCGAGGCAACTGTTCTGACTTGTTGAAAGAATTGTTGTAATATTTCCATGCTTCAAGCTTGCTGAGAATTATCCTAATACTAATTGATAAATAAATAAGTTAGTTTTGAATATGCAGCTCCTTTCATGATTTATATATTTATAAGAAACTCTGTATTAAAGTAAGATTATTCAAAGTCACACTAAACTAAATAAGTTGAATATTAAAACTCTGGACAATTAATGAAATCAATTATTTTTAAAAAATTTACAAAATCAATAGCAATTTAATAATATTAATAAATTTTTTTGTAAAAAATTTATTAAGTGATTGCACATTTCAACTTCTTTAATGCTTGCTTTTATAGACCACTTTAATTGATGTGCCTCTATACTTAAGTAGGATTGACTTCTTCTACCACAACTACTACATCGACTACTACCAGAACAACGACTACAAGAACGACCACTACTACAACTCCTGCTCCTCCCACTTAGCCAAAGAGACCCATATCTTCTAATCCTCCTAGGTGGTAACCATAAACTACCTCTAGTCCTTTATTACTGCTAGATAGAAAGCCACTTAGCCACCAAATGATAAACTGATTAATGAAGAAAAATTATGTTTAGTTATAAAATAAATTCATTTTGACCATTGGAATAAATTATTTGAAGTTTTTTAGTTAAATAAAAGGAATTTATAAAAAGCAAACATTGTAAATTCATCTCTAAATTTAAATTTATTATAATATATTTTTTTTTAGTTGAATACAAAACAATTTTTAAGTATTAAAAATTTTTATTTTCGTTAAATATTTCCAAAAAGAAATTTAAAATTTTAAAAAATTTAAAAATTTTTTTTTTAAAAAAAATGAATTTAAAAGAAAAATTTTTTGATATTTAAATTTATATTAAGGAGTTCTTTAAATTTTTTAATTTAATTTTTCTTTTAAATTTAAAATTTAATTATTTAAAAAATAAATTTTAAAAAATTAAAGTAAAACCAAAATTTTAGTTAATCTTTTTTTCTCGAAGCTTAAAAAAAAAAAAAATTTTGAAAAAAATTCTTTTGATGGCTTATTCATACTAGTTTAAATTTATTATTTCGTTAAATATGTGCCTCAAATTCGATTACACATCGCTAGCTACATTTTTAATTAAATGAAAATAGAGAAGGAGGTAACAAATAAGTAATCGATTAATTTAATAAAACATTTATAAAATTTAAAAAGAAAAATGAAATTGCTGTAGTTAAAAAAAATATTTCAACCTACTGAGAGTATTTCAAAAAAGTAAGCTTATTAAATTAAACATTTTTACTCATTATCTTATTCTGAGGATTTCAAATAAGTTTAGCGCATTTTTAACCCAAATTTATAATTTATTATCGTATATTCTTTCCCTTAGTATCAATACTCAGACTTGTGTGGAACTCATGCACTTTATATTTTGCATAATTTATTATAAAAGGGCTTTCTGGGAGCTCGTCAAGCTAGAATTAATAAATAATTTTAATGCAAACTTAACTCAATAGTTTTTGAATCGTTAAACTTATAAAGGATTCAAGCATATACAGATAAAGCTTTAGATAAATGCCTGAGAATCCTAGCTTTAAATTAAATTTGCTTCGCATTATCTTTCTAGGGTTTTATTTCCATCAATTTCACTATGTTTGAAAAATTTAGTGTACTATTGGTGAAGCTAAAACTATTTTGGGGGCCCTTTCCTCGTCATCCACTTTTTTAATGAAAAAATGAAAAATCATGATCTCGCCTAAAATTAATAAATAACACCAATTTTTAGTCCAAATTCAAATTCAGAGGGTCTATACGAGCCTTATACTTTGTTTTATAAATCTAAAAAGATCTTTGAAAGAATATTTATTTTTTTAAAAATCATTCAATCTAAAAAAAATGTTATATTAATAAAACATAGGATGAATTTTATAAGTCTAAGATAAATATTTCAAAAGCTCAGAGATCTTGTAATTAATATATAAGACACTTAGGATCTTCTTTATACTGAAAGCTCCCAATTATAAAATTGGTATTTTTACTAATTTTAGGCTAAAAGATATTTTTCATATTTTCATGAAAAAAGGGGATGACGAGGAAAGGCCCCCCTATTTTTACTTTTATCTCTCATCATTTTCCCAAATAATATCTACATTTCGTTTTCTAGTAGCAAGCAATATTAATTCCTAGATTTGACAATTCTTTCCTTCAACAATTACTATTATAGGTTAGATAAATCATCAGCTGTCTCTTGCTTATTATTGTAACCTTATATAAATTAAGTTTCTATCCTTCTTATTACTATTTGTGTAAAAGTATCACCAAGCTCACCTCACAAGTGCCATAACTATCTACAATTGAATGCGCATTGAACAGCCGACTTAACTCCAGTTATATCTTTTGCAACTCTTCATTTACTCCCATATCACTCACAAGGTCTATATCTTAGACATGACCTCTCATTAATATTGTCATCGGTTGCTATTTTTTCCTCCCTGTTCCGCGCCTGATCAGCATTGGATGTTGGGTTTTTGCGGCGACCTCTGGGAAAGCCGGTGGATTTCAGGTCGACATCAATGGAGCTAGATTGGCAAGACCACGTAGAGATCCTCCTCCATCTCTATAAAGGGAGGTAGTGCGTCATCACTAATTAACTGACGGTGGGCTTTCGCGGTGACGTGGCACAACTGATCAAGGAGTTACGCCTGTGAATTACTTTAAATCGATTAAGTATTATATGCCCGTTAGGGGATCTTAATTCCTTAACTATTAAAATTAAAATATTGTCATCCTACTTCGTGATAAAATAATCAGTATTTTAAATTAAAATTTCCTCTTCTCTATTTTTATGCCAGTTTTTAAGGAGCTTTTACTCCTTCTATTAGAATTAATATAATAATATATTTACTAAATGCTTGTAACGCCAAGCTCTCGTGAGAATAATTTGAATTGATTTCGAAAATATTTTCTGTTAAATTCTCAAATTTATGTTATTTTTTATTAGTTTATTGGCCAAGCTGTAATTATAAAATAATTACCAATAACGTTTATAATGTTCTTACTATTATCATATCAGAATAGTTAATCTTTATTTTTCTGACAATTTCTTTTTGCTTTTAAATAAGTTTTAATTAAAAAATTTAATCTAAAAAATAAAAAGAGACTTACTTAATTCCTTTTAATAAAAATAAAAAAGTTCAAATATCCTTGTTCAGATAATTGCAATTTTAATTTTTTAAAAAAAATTAAAATGAAATAAATCATATTAAAAAATACAATAAATTTATATGGAAAATAAAAAATGTACTATAAATGCTAGGAATTCGCCAAGAACATGTAGCTTACTGATCAAAGATAGGATAATATCTCCGAATTCTCAAGAATCTAATCACGTGAGGTTACATGCCCAGGGATGAGTCAATTAACCCTTTAGATTTAAAATATTAAATATTTATTATTTTTTATTATTTTATTTAACTTAAATTTTGAATTATAATTCTCATAATGAACACCAAAAACTCATCTTCAACATTAAAATGAATTTTCTTGATAAATTTTCTTTTAACTTAGCACAGTTATTATTCTCTCGACTTGTTTAGTAATAACAAATTCCAAATGAGTCTAAAGTTTTGTATAGTTATTCTTCAAGGTCGTATTAGGAAGCTCTCACCATCAAATCATAATGCACAATAATTTATCATAAATTTAAAAATATTACTTAAAAATTTTAGCGTTTACATTTGAAAATAAATTATTTGTTCTGAAAATAATATATTTCAATAGTTTTTTTTATTAAAAATTTTTGTAAAGATTTAATTTCTTAATTTTTGATTTATAAAAGAGCAAATACTAGTTTTTTAGCTATTTAAATTTAAATTTTAAGCTAATAAAAATTTGAACTATTCTTAGTTTTTAAAAAATATCCCATATTATAGTAATATCAGCTCAGATTTTGCATAACTGGCTAAAAATTCAGGTTTTACTTTAAGCGCCATTATTAGTCTTTTACAAAACTTTACTAAAGTTGTTTCAAATCCATCTAAAATGGACATGCTGGTGAGCCAACGTTCTCTCTAATTGCAAAATTCAATTTTTAAGTAAAATTACCTCTTTTTAGTTTTTTTTTCTTCAATACTTAGTAGACAAGGAGCGCTTACAGTACCAAAGCTTAGGATAGCAGAAAAGAGCTTAGTCCTCAATCGTTCACAGAAGAAAACTGAGAAGTATTTGAAAAATCGGGGCTGAACGTATAATATTTAAATTCCATTTATTTTATAAAATATAAATCCCTTTTGTATTTTATATATATTAAGATTCCTGATTAAATTCAGATATTTTTATGAGATAAAAGGGATTTAAATGCAATAAAACCCAAATAAAATATAATTCCAAATTGAGATATTATAGTAGAGAATCTAAAAGAAAATCGTCAATCACCAAAAAAAGAGATTAAAATAACCCCCAAGCCCTTATTATTTATTGCTTTCTCTATAATCTGATTATTTTTACTATTATCTTAATTCTATTTCTATAATGGAAGAATTCCAACTCATCTCTATTACACACTATTGAAAGTCATCTCAGCCTCCGCCTCCTCATAGTCTATAAATCCATCTGATTTTAGTTTCCCTTTCTGATTTTTATGTTGGATGGGATTTCCGAACTCTCGATGATTTTTCCACATTTTTCAGATGGATTGCGGGATCGCTCTTTAAACGAGATCAGATAATCTGTTAATTGCGTAATTAATTAAACTTTTGAAATATAGAGATTCGAACCTATAATGTATAAATTAAATTCCCGACCGTTGCCAGTAGGCCACCCGGACTCCTCAAACCCCCTCCCTCTCCCCTTTATTTTATAGTCCTTACCCTCGATTTTCTTTTAGATTCTCTACTATATTTTTAACTTCATTTCATATTTAAAAAAAATCCTTTAATTTTTGAAATTTTTTTTAAAAAAATCACAAATATTTTTTTAAAAAGTTCTAATTATTAATTAATCTAAAAATGTAGATTTATTTCTTCTTCGATTATTATTTTTCTCGTATAAAAAAAGAAAGTAATTGCTAAGATATAATAATCAAATTTGAGATAATGATATATAAATTGAGAGTTATTGATATTTTATAAAAATAGTTCAAATTATTTTATAATTTTTTTTTAAAAAAAGTTTAAATGGATTGTACAAGAAGTCAAATGGTGTTTGCTCCTGGTAAACAAAGTTCAAAATTACTTGCACTCTCGAAAACGAGATGGTGTATGCACGAGTGCAAACCAACTCAATGCCTGACCACTGTTTCTTCTAGATTGATTCATTAACACCAATCGAGAACTAAATAGACTTTAAGGTCAAGTTCGATCATTAAAATATTGAATTCTTATAGAAATAAATTTTGCTTTAAATTCATTTAAATTAATAATTATGATTGAAGAAATATCTGAATAGTCTCTCTATTATTGTCGAGAATTTAAGATGGGCATAATAATTATAGTTCGCAACAAAAGATTGTCTATTATAAATATTACACCTGATTAACTACTGCTAAATGACCAATCAAATATATTTTCAACTCTAAAATTTTTCATAGTACTTTCAAATCTAGAAATAATTTTCCTCATTTTACCCAATAAGTTCTTTTTAATTTCTCCTTTTTATATTTAAGAACTCTCTATGAGAAATAATTTCAACAGAATAGATACTAAAATTGAATTGTATTAAAGATATAATAATTTTAAATTGGGAATTCTTATTTGACTGCAAAATATTTTTAATTTTATTTGCTAGATAATTTGATCTATCAAATTCCTAGCAATATTTAGCTAAAAAAGGCTTCTTATTTTCTTAATATTTAAAATTTAAAATAAATTTTTTATAAATAATTTAATTATAATAAGTTGATTTAAAAAAGTAAACTTAAGTTTTGAATATTTTTTGATTTATTTTTAATGTAACCATTATTTAATTAAAACGATGTGAAAATCTCTGATCTTAAATCTTTTAGTCTTTCTACTTAAGATACAGCTAAGACTCTTTGTAGTAATAATTGGTCTTTGGAGAGACTAATAAATTCACCAAACGCAAATTCCCTCTCTTATTCTGAATAATCTGGAATCCTTCTCAATGTTATGGGGGTCATGGCAAATCAAGATACAAATATTTTCATTTAATTCCTCATTCATTCTATTTATAAATAATTAAGAAGTTTATATTTAAAAATAAAATTAAAATTTCTGACTGAGAGTCTTTCAATAAATCAATAGTTACTTGGTCTCGCAATATAATTTATTACACTTTCAGCCTAATTTTCCCATTTTTTTCTGCTAGAAAATAATTTGGCTTTAAGATAATGTCGTTTTTCTTTTCAGAGTATTTTAAAAAGATGATTAAGAAATTAATCAACTTCTTCTTCATCAGAATCACCTTAGTTCAATCATATTAATATTAAAGTGCTAATTTATCACTGTTGTTGCAAGTTAAATTTCTTAAAACTAACATCTTTCCTAAACAATAATTTGTCTTAATTTCTAAGTTTTAGAAATAACTTATAGAATTTTTAAAAAGGGCCTGAGAAAGTAAACAAAAATAAAATATGTTGCCAAAATGAAAAGAGGAAAATACTCTATGGAAGTACTGACTAAACTGGATTTTATTTTCCCTAGTTTATTAATATTCTAGAATAGGGTGAGAGCATGCAAAAAGTATGCTTGCTGTCGGACTTGTAAAAAGATTGAGTAAATTTAAATTATTTGCTCATTCGAAGAAAAAAACAAAAAATCAAGGAGGGCAGATTGATGCAAGTAGAGGATGATATACTTGGGGAGGGTATTACTTAATTATTTACTGTTATTTCTCAGGTCTTGTCAAATACTGTATATTTTCTACAATAATCGATCACGATACAACTCTTAATATAACTTATAATTTATTGAAAATTGAATATGTTTATAAATTTAAATAGATAAAAGAGATGACAGTTGAAATAATTAATTTAAATAGTAAAGTAAAATTTTAGGAATGTAAATTATAAATCATTTTCAAAACTAAGTACTTATCGTACTAGTTAAGATAGCGATATATATCCTATGTAAATTAATTTAAATAAATATACCTAAGAATCTAAAATAAAATCGTTGACACTAAGAAGAATTATAATGCACTGGAAGAAATTAAGCTAGAGATCAGAGTTAAAGTGATATAACTTCTCATTCATTTAATTTTTCTTAATTTTTAATAGCTACTAACTTTTTTCCATCTCCACATATCTCATTGAAAGTGTCCTTAAGTGCTGGGCCAACAACTGATTCTCGAAAGCATAAGTAAAAGTAGGGTGTCTTTTTAACTCGCCTCTACTCAGTGGAAGGAAAAGGAACTTTTCTACTATAGTTAATGGAAAGGATGTCGGATAAAATTACAAATGCGCAATAACTTTGTTAAGCTAAGTTCATGAACAAAGTGATTAAAGTGTTAAAGAAGATTTCATTAAACTATTTTTGTGATTTTATTGAGGGAGAGTGCAATAATATTTAGCTGGAGAGAGATGCAAGGGAGATAATTAAAAAAATCTTGTATGAAATTTTTACTAGGTTTCTAACAAGAATTTTAATGGAGATAAGGGATTAAATTTAATTATCATCATTCTGTAAATTTATTCTTAATATATTAAATAAATTTTTAAATTTTTAAAATTTAATTTTAAAAAAATATTCTTGTACCTTACAGAAGAAATCATTGAATATTTTATATTATTTTTATTTCATTGGGGTCCTTTTTCAGATTAAAAAAATTCTAAAAAAAAAGAATGAAATATTTTCCTAAAGTATATTGTAGTATCTTTTAATTTGCATTAAAATTTAATTTTAATGCGAATATTTTAAATTTTAAAATTTAAATATTACTTATATTTCTTTTTATTTAACGATCTCATAAATAAATATAATTTATTTAATGGAGTTCCTATCTTTTCAGGGTTATCTTCAGAAACCTACTACGATGCTCTTTCACAAATTTCAACTTCAGCAAACTCTGGACTAGATCAATTATAACCTTAAAATCATCAAAATATTTAGAGTAATATTTTATTGCATCATTAATTTTTTTAATTTAAAGGCCATTTAATTCTTCATTAAACTATTAAGTTGTAACTTATTATCTTGGCCTACTATCTTAAATGTAATTTTTAAAACATTAAATATTAAATTTCAGTTATGCTTTAAAAATCTTTTCTTTTAATTAAGAATAACTCAATTCAACCATATCATTTTTGAGGTAAAATATTTAGAATGCTACTGCTTCAAAATAATCTGAATTCTTCAGTTTATCTTCTATAATATGTCTAATCATAATTTGATTATTTAAAAAATTATTAGGATTTTAATGTCTTGGCAGCTTTACGAAATATGGCGTCTACAAGTACCATAGCTTCGGTCCTTGTATATGGCCATCAGTTTATAAAAGCACTGTCAACCCATTCCTTTGCCAGTCCAGTAGCTCCTGCAAATCCTCTCCTCTTGCATTCGCTACTTCAAAAATTGACGTGTAGAGCAAAAAGACTTTGAAGGTTATTGGAATCGCTAAAGATGGACATCAGATTTTAGGACCCTATAAAAATGATGGCTCACTATGGCAACCTTGTGAAGTCGATATTTGCAATGGAGTCCAACTGAATGGCAGCTACTACTATGTACTCACCACATTCTACCCCTATACAATAGGATGCTGGGGGCCTGCATCATCTTCAGGCAACTACCAACTCTCTTGCACCTCTAATCAAAGAGTCTGTAACAAGAGAATGCTTGAAGAAATGCCAAACCCTTTTTGAAAATAAGAGTTCCAGTGGATTTAATGCTATTTAAAACTTAGGCGTTTTAAATATTATACCTTTGCTCCTCCTTCTTAAGGAATTCATTTGATTAATATATAGTATCTATATTAAAACACTTCTGCCTTTTTTGTTTAATGTTTTTTGGTAGATTAATAATATAGATTTTAGCAAAAATTAAAAAAAATCTTCTCCTTATTTTAAACTTAATAAGTTTAAAATATTTCAAATTTTGAATTGTTTGATCTTATTACTTATAGCAGTTCTAATAAACTTAATTAAAAATTTATTATGAATTTATTTATCTTATGATAAAAATATTAATATAATATAATAGATTCTTATTATCTTTATAAGGTTAAATATTTGTATTAAAAAAGTTAGCTAGTTTTTAATTTATACTTCCTCTATTTTCTTTCCTTCTCTGATAAATTTAATCTTTCACTTGATTAATTAATTTTAAGTTATATTAAAATTACTCTAAAAATGATTCTTTGTTTAAGTAAACCGACTTAATGAATTTAAGTATATTGGAGATTAAAATCTCCCTTTATTATTTATGGTTATCTTTTGTCAAAAAGATTGAGAACTCTATCCTTTGGATATTTTGTCATTTTTTATTTGTTGAAAATGTTTTAACAAATAGGAAAAATTAGTTTATATCTAATCAAAATTAGTTAAGTCTTGATTAGGAAGAGTTAGGCTTCTTCCTTTTAAAAAGGTATAATTTCGTTAAATACTTAATTGAGTTATAATTTTATATTAATTGTTAAAAATACATCACAATTGTCTTTGTAAACTTTATAAAAGCTATATTTATGATATTTATGGATCTTATAAATTAGTTCCATTTCGTTCTTGCCCAAAAAGGGAATAACTTGCTAATTTTTACGCCCTATGAGCTCGAGCCAGCAACCTATGACTTTAAGATCTAAATATAAACTCACTGATTCTTACTAAATTAGTCCATTAGTAAAAGGTTTTTTAAATAGCGCTTCGCTAGTTTAATAATTTTGTACTTTCAATTGAATAAGGTTAAATATTAAATTTAGGTCACAGAGATTTGAAGCGAGAAGAGTCAACTGCCATGCATTTGAGAAGTCACAGCAGGAAACATGATCATTTTGAGGAAACCGCTAGTCATATTACTTGTATTTAAAAAAAATATCGCTAAATCAATGTCTATACTACAATATAATAAATTCTTATAATATATTTAAATAATTATTGAGCATTAATGAGATAAAATTTGTTAAAAATTAGTGATGCAAAAATCATAATGAATATGAAAATTATAATAAAAAATTTAATTAAAATCGTGATTTTTTTCAATAATAAAAGATGAGTTGCAACTGCGAGGCTCATCATTTTATCTGCGGCTTGTTCAATAGTCAATAAAATTTTTTAGACTGAGTTTCTTCTTTAGTCATCGCCTCTGTACCTCTCAGCAGCGAGTAAAAGGTCCAAGTTTACACCCTAAAATTAATTTTAGCAATTCTAATGTTTATAAACAAATTAAATTTCAAATGATAACTCCTTTGCGATGAGTTAATTTTTTTATAATTAAATTCTTTGTGTTTTTTATGGTCTATGCTCACCTATTAAAATTTGCAAATTTGTTTAATCGAAAAGTGTTTTAATTTTTAAATTTGGATCGGATTATTGTAATGATTAAAGATATTATAGAGTTTAATTTAAATTGAGGATTAGTTAAATTAATATTAAAAAGGTATTGCATCTTACTTGCTGTTTAAATTTTTGATTCACTCCCTTATATGAAACTTGTTCAATTCCTTATCAAAATTTAAAATGATTTTCTACTTTATTCATCTTCAAAAACTTCTCAATCAGGAGTTAAGTAGAGTGCGAGTCAATAAAGGATGAATACCTAAAGATGATCGTTGATTGGGGAAAAAAGATTAAAAGAAACCATCCAGTCCTTATTATAGTTTTCTACTTAATCTGATTATTTTTACTATTATTTTTAATTAAGTTCTGCAATGAGTGGATTTCGATTATTGTTATGATATTTGTCTTAACTGACAATACTTCCTTCTTCATTTACTTTATTTAACCTAACTCATTTTATTACTCTGCGGGATTGTCCTTCGATTGAGATATGAGAATCTTTCTTTTTTTAATGTATGATTTGAGGATTTTGGCAGCGCACTTATCGCTATGTAGGATATTTATGCTACTGCGTAATCTATTAAATTTATGAATTTTTGAGTTTCGAGCCCGATTCTGATTATTTTAATTTGCCGACAATTGCTAGTTAGCAACTCGTTCTCATCAAGCTGCATTTTATAGTTCTTCCGCCCGATAACACAATTATATTTTAGCCATAATATTCAATTTCCCGGTCTTCACTTAAACTTTTATTACTTAAGACTTTGTTTAGCTCAACCCCACATAAAGATTGCAAGGATATAAAGTACTTAAATTCCATGCTTCATCGAATAATAGTGTAATAATTATTTAAATTTTACACACTTTAACTTCCTATGATTTTTTAAAATACAAATTAATTTTATTTTCCATTTAATTCTCCTCTATATTAAAAATATATATTTCTATAGAATTAAATATTAGATTTAATTTTATAAAGTTTATAGTTTTTAGTAAGATAGAACAAATATTAGGATAAATATAGTATTTAATGTATAATTAATTGCGTTATTTATATAATATTGCTATGATACCAATATAAAGGCCTAAATAATTTATATTAAATATAAATTAAATTATATTTTTGGATTTCTTTCTTGAAGATACATAGTATCTAACGTTTGTGGGTGGACTTTATATCGACTTCCTAATTTAAATCCATACCTAAAAAAAATTGTACAAATTTGGATATTTTAAAGTTGCGATTACTCAATTCGGAGGAGATATTAATTTGAGGAAATATAAGATTTCTAATGAATTATCAATGTTTATTTCTTAATTGCAAATCTTAATGAGATAGGATTTGTGAAAATAATAGTGAGAAAAGTACCATATTTAATATGAAAATTATTATAGATAGACAACAATTAATTAATTGAAAATATAAATTATTTTTTAAAATTATATTATCTCTTTATAGAAAACTTATTTTAGCTCTTTAACTCAAAAATGAATAAAGATGTTAAGAAATGGAGAAAAATTGTTAAAAAATCAAAGATTTGCAAGAATTTGAATTCTTTATAGTTTTTAATTTTGAAGAAAAATGCTTTTATTTTATTAATTTATTTATTTTCAGTCGTTAAAACTTTATCTTTAAAAAAATATTATATTTGAGGATAATTTTATTTTTTCAATTCAAAAGTAATTTATTCTTTTCATTTATAAATCAATTGATTAAAAATAGAAAATACCTAAGCTTCTTGATAGTAAGTACAAAATTTATTATTTATATATGCTAGCTTAAAATTAAATTGTAGCTCTAATAATTAACACAAGCAGTAAAATATATATTCTTTAAAGTGATAAGAAGATTCATTTATTTTTATTAAAAAATCCATATAATTATTTGACGATAAAAATCTAAACTCTATCCTATACTTTCGTAATGGGATACTTAATATTCGTCATATAAATTTCTGAATAAAGTAAATAGCTGAGAGAAAATTGAAAATTATAGCCCCTGATTATCCAATTAAACCCTGAGAGGTTTGAATTTAGCTAGAATCTAACAATCCATTAAGGGATCTGCTGTTGCAAATCCTCTAGTTTGTAGTGCAGCCAAGTTAAAATGAAATTCCATAAAGAAATAAGAAATAAGAAATGAGGAACTTGCAGAAGCAGGGCTCCAGCATCCAACTGTGTAGGGATAGAAGCTTGTGAGTGCGTAGTAATAGCTTCCATTAATTTCAACTCCATTACAAATGTCAACATCACAAGGTTGCCAAAGGGTCCCATCGTTTTTGTAGGGTCCAAGGATCTGATGTCCATCTTTTGCGATTCCTACCACTGTGAGTTGCATTTAGCTTTGCTGATCTATTTTTGACCTGGCGAAGGCAAGAGAGTCGGTCTTACATGCCTAGTTTGAATTACAGAGGAATGGAGTTGCGAGTGAGCTCTTGAATGCAGATGGTAAAACACAAGGTGAGAAACTGTTGTATCTGTAATTTTCATAAGAAGAGAGGCTTCCTAAACATTGATCTAGAAGTTTAGCGCCAGATACTTAGTTCGCAGATGAGATCAAAGCGTCGTATTGAGTGTTAGAAGAGAAACCAGAATATAGTGCAACACCGTTTGCCATAACTCCCACCACATTTTGCTGAATTCCAGAGTACTCGACAAGAGAGATAGCTTCTTTGTTTTGAGATTAGGCTATAGATGCCTGGGAGGACCAATTATTGCTACATAATTACTTGCTTGCCTGAGTAGGAGAAAATATTTGAGATTTCAAAACTGATACTTCCACATCAAATTATACACGCTATTTTTAATAATGAAATCAAATTTAAAGTACTTAAATAAATTAATAAATATTTTTCAATTTTTAAGAACTTTAAAGGCTATTTAGCAAACGAAGTGAGTTCATTAACTATTTCAATTAAAAAACCGTATTCTTACTCTGTTTAAAGGCAATTATTTAGCAAATGTGGAATTTAAATTAGTAGTAATAATTGATGAGGCTAGCTAAGTTTATCTAATTAATCCCTCTAATAGAGATAACTTTCTACAAGCTATAATTATTAATCAATAAATAAAACTAGCTATAACTATCTTAAATAGATAATTAGTTATCAAAAGAAAACAAACTCCTGATATGCTCTCATTACATCTATCTTGAAATAAAGCAAATTTAATTCCTTGCTCCTATGTAAAAAATAAATAAAATACTCCATTCAAAAATAAATGATTAATAACTTATTTAAAGAATCTATAACATCGAATTTGACTTTAAAATCTATTTCGTTTGAGAAGATGACTGTTCCTTGTGTTTCATAAATGCAATGATCAGGCATCGAATTTGTTTAGATTCTTTTCAATTTAAATGCATACACATTTAAATTTAGCCAATACTTAAAAAGAAAATTTAACTAACATCTTCAAGCCAAAAATTCAATTTATTTTTCTATCTTAAAAATGAACCTTAATTAACTTTAAAAATAGACAATAAATATCTACATTAAATTTCTTTATTAACCTATTAATTTAAACTAATTAGTTTTAAAATTTGTAAAGTAGAAATTATTAGAATTTGTTATCTTTTCAAATATAGAATTTTGTATTATAAATTCTGACATAAACCTCTTCATTTTCGATAGAGCAAAATATTTTAAATTTTCTGTCCCAGGTACAACCGCCTGCTAATTCTTTTTGCAAGCCATTCAAAACTTAATTAATTTGTTTTTTACAACTACTGAAGACTATAATTTTAATAACCAATCTAATTTCAAGTTCTATAAATTGATTTTTAATATTTGTGCATTCTCCATAAGTATTGAGAATCAGAATTAATTTTAGAATTCTAAAAATTAAATTATAAATCTTATTTGAATAATTGAGTTATGATTACAAAGAGTCATCCCAGAGCAAGAAACTTGAGCTGATTTGATTAGATGGAATTCATCTAGCTGGCTTGAACTACTATCAGTTACCTCCATCTAAGAAGCAAATTCTTGGCATTTAAATCCAATTTTAAGTCAATATTTTAGGTATAAAAATATATTTAAAGATAAAATATTATTATGTAGCTAATAATTAAATTAATCTAAAGTATGGAATCTCCAATCATTAAGATATAATAAAGTTATAAAAAAAGTATTGCAAATATTTCAAAAATTGAAGACAATCTATGTCTATTTTGAAGTTATAAAATTCAAAATTATTTTCAAAGTATAGAGACGCAAAATAAATATTGGTAAAGACTTAGGTTATCACAATGCCAATAATCGAATGTCTTGATCCTTCCTAAACTAATATCAATGTTTGAACGGTAATCGGTGTAGGCTAAATGTTTATTTAGCTATCCATCAGTATTGGTGAGAAAATTATGAGACCTCATAAAAATGCTAAAGCTTACAATTCCCAAAATGAATACATTAGGGATCCACTTTGATTGAAAGAATGACTGTCTGAGGAATGATTTCATACAAAGCTATAAAACAGTAGCAATATCTCAGTCCGGGTGTTTATATAGTTGCCTGCACGTTATAAAAAATTAGTTTACAAATTTAAGAAGTTACATTAGTATCTATAGGGTAAATTTAAGAATTGGCTAATACCATCTTCACGCTCAGCGAGAAAGAAATATAAACTAAAAAAACGCTCCATATTCCTTTTCCCTTAATATTAATTATATTTTAACTATAGTGTAGAGAAAATAACTTATTTTTACGAATGCTATAATCTAAATTTCAAATTTTTTAATTTTATTTAAAAATATTAACGCCGCAATTATCCTCTTAAAACGTATTTACCTATATTTAATACACTTATTGGGTTTTATTTATTCTAAGATTTTATTTGATATATCTTAAATTAATTTAAAATTAAATTCATATTCAGAACGAGTGATTGTTTTTATTAATGGCTTATAAAAGTCTTCCCTACTTTATTATATTTTTTGTTACCTAATTATAATACATGTTTCTAAAATCTATGAAATAGTTCTGTTTCATCTTTAAGCATTAAAAAGCAATATTTTAAGGGCCAAGTAACAGTATTTTGTATCACTTATGATGGAAAGGCATAGGTTTTAAAACAAAGAGAATGACTAAATCCACTATAAAGAATATATTCAAAGCTCATCATAGTAATAGTAAAAGAATTTATGCTTCTTTATTAATAATAGAGAATAGTATCATTCTAATATCAAGTAATTGTAAATAAATAGATTGACCAATATGAGCGATCTATAAATATCAAGCAATATTTTTTTTTCTCTGGGACATCATATGTTAAGAGCTATTAGAAAAAAATAAACTTTAGGTTAAAATAATTTTTTAATTTGCAATAGTTGCAATAGTTGCTTCATATTAGCAGCTAACTAAGCAAATAATATTTAAGCTAAACAATTCTCTAATCTTAAAGATGAATTAAATTTAAGTGATAACGAGTTTCTCAGAAGATGGGGCCTCCTTTGGCTGCCTAGCTGAAATGGTAGGACGAGGAGAACTGGGAGGCTGCCATCTCTTCTTCAATGCTTGGTGAGGCCTAGTTGGCTTGGGAGCTTTATATAATTTATAACTATTAAAGCTTAACTAAAATGAAAAAATAATAAATAGATAGAAATTAGGAAGAGGATTTGAAAAGTTATATATTTTAGAGCCTGTGTTGTAGTGGTCGACGTAGTTGTGGTAGTGCTGGTTGTAGGGGCTGGAGTGGTCGTGGTAGTAGTCGTAGTTGTGGTTGAAGTAGTTGATGATGGTGGAGTCGTGGTTGTCGTGGTGGTAGTGGTTGTCGTGGTGGTGGTAGTGGTTGTGGTGGTTGTCGTTGTGGGAGTAGGTGAAGGTGAGGGGGATATTCCTGGCGTTTTGGCTGGGCGTGTACAAGAAATAACTTTAGAATCCTTCTTGATATAGCAGCATCTATCATTCATCCAAAATGAGCAGTCATCGTTGCAATAATCAAATGCGGCTGGGTAATCATTATACATGCAGGCTATAAGTTTAATGAAGACCAATATTATCAAAAATTATAATACAATTTAATTAAAATGGGTGATATTTTAAAATAATAAATGGAGAGTTGCAAAATTGTGTCATTAGAAAACACAGATTAAACTCCTGCAACTTGTTCTAAAAATTATAAAAATTTAAATTTTGAGTCTTTTTTTAATATAACCTGGGTTTTCGGGATTTTGTTTATGTTTTTTTTTAAATTGAAATTTAAATTAAAAAAAAACTTTGTAGCTTACTTCCGCACAAAAATCTAAGGATATAATATTCTTAAAAATTTTGCTGAATTGAATGATCGAATAATTATTTAAATCGCACACACTTCAACTGCCACTTCTTAAAGACATTTTAATTTAATCTATAAATTAATTTGTTTTTCCAATTAGTTCCCATCTATATTTATAAAAAAAAACTATTAATTTAATTTTTAAGTTATAATATATAATAAAATAGGTTGATATTTCATTTAAGTGTTCCTTAATATTCTATTATAATTTGATTGTCAGTCTATAAATTGTATTTGCACCATTCTTATTTTCATAATTAATTTCTCTAAAAGTGACTTAATTCTTTTAAAAGATACATCTATACTTGTTGCAAAGTGAAATTAAATTCATGGAGGATTTGTTGAATTTTGATCCATTTTTCGACTTTATATTGCTTTGTTTTCGTGTGAAAAAATGAAATAATTTTAAATTTAAAGCAGGAACATTATATTACAAATTATTTTTTAAGAATTTTTAAGTATAATACAAAGAATTTATAAGAGCTATGCATTAAATATTATTTAAGTTTATTGGTATAAACCATAAAATTTATGTATTTTTTGATTTTCTTCTTGCTTATCTTATTTTGATATTAATCTCAAGAAATAAGAGGTTATGATATTTTCAGGAGATTTAAAACTAACTTTAATTATCTAAATTTAAAATCTGTATAAACGTAAATTGACAATTAAAAGTATAAATATTATTTAAATGACAGTTGAACATTGCTTTCCTTAAATAAATGAAATGATAAAAGTTAAAGAGCTAGTTTAAAATACGAAGAGTTTACACAGAAAAGAAAGATAAAATTTTTAGCATGATGTAAAATACAGAAAGCAATGTACAACTATTAAATAACATGGCTAAACTGATTGGCTAAAGCATTATTGTCATCACAGATTTGCAAAAGAAAACTTCCACTATTTTGATCAGACTTTGCTATTCAAATTTGATTGAGTCAGATATTTTATTATTAAACTTGGAAATTTAGAGATTAGGAACGCAGTTATTATATTTATTCATCCTGAAAGCCATATATAATACTAATTAATTAAAAGAAGTTTATAATTTGAATTATATATTGACGATAATAAATTTGTCAAATATATTTAATAGCATGCTTTGATTGGCATATTTTCAAAATTAATGAGTAAGATTTTGCAGTAAGTGCCCTCTAGGCGTATTTTTACAGGTTTCAGTTGTTTTTGAAGTATTAATTGTTAGAATCATCTAAGGATTCAATTAATTCCGAGAGTGTAATTGATTTTAAGTTAATTAAAATCTCTTGATGCTTCTAAATCATCTATTCGTATTTGAACTATATTATGTTGGCTAAGCAATAAAAATAGCTAATTTTTTTAAAATTTAATTATGGCTTATAAATAGTATTATATTTTGTAGAAACTAGAAGCATTTTTTTAATAATTTATTGTAATCATAAATTCCTTTAAGATTTTGAGCAATATTCTTACAGCTTCCGACCACCGAACATCCATGAACACAGTTTGATTTTTGGCCCTCTACACTTGTGCAAGTATAGCCTAATATTGCGTAGCACTAAGTCTAGTCACAGCCTCCTGTGTCCGTATCGCATTCAAACCTCTCGTAAATTAAATTAAGGAGGTTAGAATTAAGAATAGGATTATATTTAAAATCTAATCGCTTTGCTTATTTACCAAATACATATAAACCTAGACCATTTGAGTAGAGCTTACTATATAGAAACATGCAACATCAGATTTCTCTATTTTAAATATAGAGAATGATGCTAGCTTTAATTTTTAAATGAGACTATCTTTGCTTCTCTTCTATTAAAAGACTTGGTTTTCGTAATTATAGAAGCAATCTATTTTTTCACACTTGATAGAGATTATTTTAAGAGTGCCATGAATGATTAAAGAGAATTATTAAAATTTTGAATATAGAAAATGATCGAGCTCTTAAATATAAAAGAAAGAGGATGCACAAATATCCTAAGTATCGCTTTCATAATATGAAAGTGTAAAGTATAGGATGAACAAGAATGATGAATTGAGGGTTGTTATCATGTAAAATGAATGCTTTCCAAGGCTGATCTCTAGTGGTTTTGATGCGCGGCTCAATTTAGTTAAATAAAATTCAATTCTAGTTCATATTTGATTGAAAACCACATTTATCGTAGAAATTGACTTTAGTTCATAATCATCTAGACTAAATTTAATTAAAAAAAAGTACGCCATAATTTACCAACTGTTCGAATATACAATTTTTAAATTATAGAAAATCGAACTAGGAGAGATCATCAGATTTCTTCTATCTATAATAAGACTTGATACAATAAGATGTATATTAGCTCCAATTAGAGTGAAAGCAGTCAACATAGTTTTCCTTCTCAGCTTTTGATTTAGTCAAATATTTGGAGAAGATATTTACTATGGATAGTAATCTACTTCATCCAGTTGATGACATGAAGGAAGCAGAATCCGGTGCTTATTTTGAGTGAGATTGGTAAAGAATAGACACGCTTGTAAATTTGTTATCACTGCTGCTTTAAATGATTAATGATTGTTAAATCTAATTCCTAACAACAATTTACACTGATTAAGTTCACATCTGTAGTATCAAGTCTGATTATAGATAGAGTTCTTATGAATTCTCGCAGATTGGCTTTATATTAATTCCATATTATTGTAGATTAAAGCATTTAATCAATTATTTAGAAATTTTTAAAAATTAGATGAGTTCGATGCGCTTAAGTACAAATTAATCTTTGCCTTTAATCTGCATTGCAATCAAATTTGAACTAGAATTTAATTCTTATTTTAAAAAAAAAACAGCCAGGCATCAAAGCCACTAGAGCCCCCGAAATTATTCTTTTTAAATTATAGATTTTTCATTTTTATTAATTCTAAAATTAGATGATTGAGTTGTTCTTACTTCACAAAAGAAGAAGCTCAACAAAATAAGGAGAATTTAAAATTAAAACTAATAAAAAATTCCATAGTTAAGATATTTTATAATAATAATAATTGATTGATTTATAATTAAAAATTTCCATCGACCCTAAAAATAATTTTAATTTCTTATGTCACAATTTTAAAGTTAATTATTACATTTTTATTTAGACCGATCTTGAAAGATCTTTAAATAGGTATAAGAAAACATTTTAACAATTTAGCAAATAGAAATTTTATCAAAGCACATAACTTACAATCAGGATAAATTTTGATAAAAATCCCTTTTAAAAATCAAATTTTTCAAATTTTAAATATAAAATTAATGAAATTTCCAACTCCTAAAATTAATTTATAGACACTATGGGGATTATATTCCTCTCCTTCTTGCCACATATTGTCTATAAAAATGAAAAAGCTTTGGCATTCTTACCAGACACATAGTTGTGGCATTCACTGTTCACAAATCCAAGAATTTTTTATTTAAAAAAAAACACTCCTTATGTTATAATAAATAATATAAAATGATCAAAATAAGAATTAAATTGAAAAAGGATATTATTTTATCACTCATTTGTAAATGATTTAAATTTTTTACATTTTCTTGGAAATGAATTATTATTTGTTCAATATTTTTTCCTAGTTTTACAAATCTAACTTATTTAAAGCCCTTAAAAATTTTAATTTTTAAGCTGGTCGATATTTAAGATTCTTAAATGCTTATTCCTCTTTATTTAATTTTTCATTTAAACTAAAAGCTTTGCATGAGAACACATTTTCTATAGAAATGACTGAAATCTACACTGCTACCTCTTTAATTACGATTTATTTGACTTTCAAATATCTTCTATTTTCCATTAAAAAATATCCTATATTAATAAATCAAACCTTTATATATTTTTTTATGAATTAAATGGCATTAAAAATCGTAAATTAAGCTTTTTTCATTAGGGTAAAAAATTAAAGATTCTTTATATTTTAATTAAAAAAAAGAAACTTTAGCCCTAGCAAAGCTGCAAAATTGACAGCCTTCATACAAGCTCTTTGTAAGGAATCACTCTACGGCGTAAACATCCAATTTAACGAATAGATAATATAGCTGAGCATTATAAAAATTATGATAAATATTTTTTAAATACGAAGTATAAAAAAGATTGCAGATCCCTCCATTTTTTCTCAATTATTTAAAACATATATTCAAAGTATTTACTGTAACTCTAAGTATGAGAATAGACAATTATAAATTCTATTTAACTTTATTCATGCTGATCTAAAATATTTAATTGAGATTTTTACATAAACTTCATCTTTAATTTAAGGATAAATTTATTTCTTTAAATGAGTATTATTATCTTCAACCTCATATTTTTATTTCTATCTAAATATTTTAATAATTTTATGAAATGAAAGTCCATTCAAAATATTAATAAAACTGACTCAGATACCACTTTATTCAATTCAAATTAAAAGAGGGAAGGAAGTATTAAAACAATTTGCAATTAAAATTTGAGTAACCTGGAAAGAAATTCTATCTAACTTTACTTAGCCAAAATAATGGAAATTAGAATTTCTCGGATCAAAGATTTCTAAATTATTTAATTTCGACAATATATTTTAAATTTGGTATGAATTTATTATAAACTTAATATTTGATCACATTCATTTAAAAATAAATAATTTTATTGCTTAAATTTAAATGATCATAGTGGGGTATGAGATTTATTTCCCACGATTTATCTTAAGCCAATGCAAGAAAGGAGAGAAGCAGCAACTATGCTAAGCATTTTAAAATTTTACAATGAAGAATGAAAACCAGCAAAAAAAGAACAAAAATAATTATATAAAAAATTAGGTAGTGTTCAAAGGTCCAATTGAAAAAGTCTGGTTTTAAAAAGTGTGAGAAAAGGCACCTTTTAAGAATTCACAGCTAAGTTATTTAATAAGATAATTTTTAAATAATCTATCTACACCTATATTATATAATTAATGACTGCTGTTCTAAATGTTAATTAACTTTAAATTAGTAATTTCTATTTATACTTTAATTTGTGTTTGCATTAAAAATTAAGAAATTTATTCTCAGTAAGGAGTTTTCTCTCTTAAAATTTTAAGAATAAATACAATTTATGTTTCAAATTAGCTTTAAAATTAGGTAAATATTATATAGAATCAGATTTTAAACCGTTCAAATACATATAATCTCAATTTTACAAACTAATTTTAAGAAATTTATATTCCAAATGTTATATATTATATAAATGCTTATTTCTATTTGCCTAACTAAATTCTTGTGCGTCTTCTTTTCTCGAAAGCTCAATTATAAATTTGCTAAAGGGAAGTTAGATTTATATATTTTGATAAATTAATTTGCTATATTGGAATATATTTATAATTAATTTATGTATTAATATTTTAATAGTCTTTTTGCCAAATTTTTATAAAAATATAGTGTATTAAGGAATAGAAAAGGATAGCAAAAAAAGAAACAAATCCTTATATATAATAGCAGGCAATTATATTGCACAAATATTTCTGCTCCTAACCAAAATATTAAAATTAAAATAGTTTCTGTCTATAATATTTTATCTATTTTTAACAAAAAATTATTTAAATTAAGTAACATAGAAATAGCTTATCATCATGAGATAACTATAGCTTATATTCTTTGAATAAAGATGCAATAAATAAGCTAATTATAAATTATTACCTTATATATAATTGAATTGTTATTTAATAAAGATTAAATCTAGATTATCAAGTTGATTGCACTTTCTCAATAATTAAGCTTCTGGTTAGTTGTTTAATTCTATGATTATTTTATAAATATTATAACTGCAAATAGTTTAATTGGCTTTTATTTTTCAGAATTTTTTTTACTACTATAAAAATATAGAAATATATTTCTTCTTTCAATATCAAATACTTAGATCAATTAAAATCTTGAGATTTAGCTGAATGATGATCAGATAAATTTCTTAATAATATAGAAGGCTGATAGCAAACCTAATATTAAGGATTGTTAAATGGTTTGTATACTATTAGAAGTTTAAAGCCAGCTGGGTTCTGACGATTCCTCAAGGGATCTGCTGCTGCAGGTCCTTGGGTTTTTAGTGCAAGCTAGTGATAATGAAAATAATAGTTATCAATTAAATAATAGAAATTAAAATGAGCCTGTAGTTGTGGCAGGGCCCCAACATCCGACTGTGTATGGATAGAAGCTAGTGAGTGCATAGTAATAGCTTCCATTTATTGTTACTCCGTTACAAATATCGACATCGCAAGGTTACCATAGAGTTCCATCGGCCTTATATGGTCCAAGGATTCTATGTCCATCTTTAGCGATTCCCACCACTTTCAGAGTCTTTTAACTCTTATCGTCAATCTTTGAAGTTGCATAGGTGAAGGCATTAGCTTTACAAGCTGCGTTAGAGTTGCACAAAGATGCGGTTGTCAAGGTGCTCTTGAAGGTAGAGGACAAAGCACATGGTGAGAAACTGTGATATTTGAAAATGCCTTGGGAGGAGATGCTTCCCAGACATTGATCTAGCAGATTGGCGCCAGTCATTTTATTTGATGAAGAGAGTATGGCATCGTAGAGAGTTGCAGTGGAATAGCCAGAAAATAAAACTGCGCCGTTGGCCATAACTCCCACCAGATTATCCTACATTCCAGATTTCTAGGTGAGGCCGATTGCGGCTTTGTTTGGAGATTTGGCCTAGGCTGAAAGTGCTGACCATGTATTAGTGCACAAATCTTTGCTGATTTGAGCAGCTGAAAATTATTATGATTTTAAGCTCGCCAAGTCCACATCTATTAAAATATATAAGAAAATAAATTAAAGAAATGATGAATTAGCTTAATTAATAATAAATTATAATTATGTATTTTTTATAATTTAAGTTTTAAATAAATTCCACATCGAATAAGACTTTAAAATCGACCTCATTTTAAACAATGATAGTTCCTTGAGCCTGTTAGAAGCAATGGTCAGGCAATGAGTTAGTCTGGATTCATTTATATAACTTTTAAGGAAGTAATAAAAATAGCTAGCCCTATTATCTTACTTCTTATTTATAAAGATGTAATATATAATTTTATCCAATGAGTCAAAAAAAATATTTGAATTTTATTTATTTAAATAGATTTGATATTTTATGAAACTTGTAATTATAAATGATTCTGACGTAGGTCTTGTTGCTTTCATTTGTGCAAGTAACTTTGAATTTTCTACTCCAGCTGCACCCTCCGGAAGCATTAGTTAGGAGCCCATTCAATCAAATAATTTTAAAATTAAATTTTTAATGTTGAAAAAATATAAATTTAATAGAAGAAATAATACTTAGAGTCAATAATTTTATAGAATTTACTTTGCTCAAACTAATAATTTAAAATTAATTAAATTCCCGCTTAATTGAAATTAGGATATCATATTTTTGCATATATTAAAATAAGATATGAAGTGGCTCATATTCTATCATGAGACAATCATTTTTTATTCAAACAAGCCAATTATAGATTAAACTTTTTTAAATATCTAATTTAAGAGGGTATATTGCAAGAAGTCATGCCTCTGCAAGTAACTGAAGTTGCTTACATCAGGCGGAATTCATTAACCGATTTAGATCTAGTATCAGTCTAATTCATCAATGCAGCGAATTCCTTGCATTTATTCTCAAAATTAATTCACATTAGAGAATAAAGCTATTTATAAATTAATAATTTATGAAAGTTATCGTATTCTAAAGTGCTAGAATAAGCATTTTTAATAGAGAATTATTTTAAATAAATTTCATGAATAATTAGCTTATCAGGGGCGGCTGTAGTTGTGGGAATTCTGGGATTGGCAGTAGTGGTCGGGGCTTTAGTAGTTGTGGTAGGAGCGGGAGTATTTTAAAATATTTAATTATTGAAGAAAAAATCCTTCAAATTTAAATTGTAAGGTAATTTATAAGCATGTATTTAAAGTTTTATTAATATTGGATTTTCCCTTGTGAAATAAAAAATCATTTAAACAATTAATTGTCGATGTTATTATCATACGAATGGTCTTATGGAATCCATTAACTCACTTTTTCAAAATGAAGAAGTTATTCTAAGAATATAGCTTAAAACTATTTCAAATTATTACATATCTTTATTTAAAATTAAATTTTTGAAAGAAAACTTTAACAAACTTTCTCTTCAAAAGTTTATTAAGTTTTTTATTTATTTTAAAGAGTTGTTGTTGGTGGTTTGGTTGTGGTTGATGTAGTTGTTTTTGTGGTGGTTTTGGTTGTGGTGGTCGTAGTAGTCCTAGTTGTTGTAGCCGTGGTAGTTGTTGGTGCTGCTGTGGTAGTGGTAGGTGCTCTAGTGGTAGTAGTGGGTGCTACAGTTGTGGTAGTGGGAGCTGTTGTTGTAGTAGTTGGTAAAGCAGTGGTGGTGGTGGGTGCTAAAGTTGTGGTTGTGGGCGCAGCTGTCGTAGTTGTGGGTGCCTCAGTGGTGGTTGATGGTGCAGCAGTGGTAGTTGTTGGTGCCTCAGTTGTGGTAGTAGGAGCCTCAGTGGTGGTTGATGGTGCAGCAGTTGTAGTTACTGAGGCTACAGTTGTGGTTGAGGGCTCCATCGTAGTGGAAGTGGGAGCAGGCGTGGTGGATGCTGGATCAGTGGTGGTTATGACAGATGGGGTAGTTGCAAGTGGATCAGGAGTTGTGGCTGCTGGATCAACTGTCGTCGAAGAAGCTTCGGTAGTTGAAGTTAAAACCTCAAACTCCTATTAATTCAAAATAATTAATCAAATTCTAAGGATACATTTAAAACTTATTTACAAACAATAGTGTTTATTAAAATGGTGTTCAGAGGGAGTTTGCTTTCATCATTTCTTTAATAAAAGAAGTAGGATTTTGAAATTAATGAGAATGTTATCTTAAATCATTAAATCTTTTATACTTAATCATTAAGCTTCTTTAAACCTCCGAGATTCTTTTGATCTGGCAGGCCAAAACATATAAACCACCTTTAGAGAGTAATCGTTAAATAGATCAGGGATATCGAGAAAAAAAATTTCCACAAAGGGTCTCTCCTCGATTGGCTTTCGCTCTTGTAGCAAATTGGAGGACTGGGCTCTCTTCATTTTGTGATACTTGTTTCGATAAAGAAGTCCCTGTCGTTATCAGGCATCGTTTCAAATAGTTTGGTTTTCTTGTCTTTCACCAATCCTTGTAATAATATCCGAAAGATTTTTCTTTAAAAACAAACCTTAATTTAAAACAGATAAAATATAAGACTAAAAATATAAAAATAAAACAAATTTGAGGAGTTATTAATATACACGAACTAAACACTTTATTAACTAAATTGAATGACTCGAAATTATAAAGTATATTTTTTATGTTATTTAAAAGAAAAGGTAGCGTTTAAGTCTTTATTATATCTCTTGAAATAGAATATGCTTTTTTTAGCATTTCTTTATAATAATTGTTCATATGACTCTAAAATTCATGCTCTAAATTTGAAATGGTTTACTAATTCAAATGAATTCAATAATTTAATTAAAATAACATGATCCTAGTATTTTTTAATTTTTGGGGCTTATAATGATCATTCTATATTAATTACAATTATCTAATTTAAAGAGTTTTGATATTTAATTTTTGACATGATATTTATGTATTAAGCGGCTGGAGTAGTGGTGGGAGCAGCTGTGGTGGTTGTGGTAATTATAGTAGTGGGTCCCTGAGTCTTAGGAGGATGAGTGCATGACATTACTTTTTAGACGGTATTGATATGGCAAGCCCTTGTAACTAAGTAGAAGGAGCAGTTGTTGTAGCAATAGTTGGTCGACTATGCAAAGTAATTCGAGTACATGCAAGCTAAAACATTTAAGCATTCACAAACTTTCTTACATAAATAACTTTAAAGAAATAAAAAGTATTATTTCAATAAACCAAGTTAAGCTTTATAAGGAATTCAATAGCTCTAAAATCAAAGTTATAAGAAATATATTTAAGCTGTACTCTCAGTAATGATTATCTCAGGCTTTTAGTCCGCTAATTGAAAAGAGACTAGAAATTTATTGAAATAGAAAACTAATTCAAAGTGAAAAATTAGTTTTTTTTCATTTAAAAACAAAGTATCCTGATTACAACAAGCAGTTTGAACGAACTTATAAAAAATGCTTAAAATGGATCAAAACTATAAAATAAGAGTATAAAGAGATAAATTCTATTGCATTAACGCAACTATAAAATATTAAAAAAATATATTTTTATTTATCTAAAATTTAAAAATATAAAATAACATTCTATTCATAATTAAATTTTATAAAAAAATATTATCTTTGTGAATGCGTTGTGTGAAATCAAAAGTTCAGAGCTTTTTCAACATCTCAAATTAAAAAATATAGAAATGGAAGAATAATTTTCATGCAAACCATTTTTATAAGAGTTGCGTGATGCAAAGGACACCATATTAATTTTTGATAGGCTTCCAATAACTAAATATCGGAGTGATGGAAAAATTTTAATAACCAAAAACTGAGTCCTCTGTTTTTTTTTACTCAACCATAGATTTTAATATATTTCTTTATTAATACTTATAATAATGCTAAATTTTAACCCTAAACAGGCAATCTAAAGTCTTCTAGGAAGCTGACGTCTGTCTCATATTCTCTGAATTTTATACCTTCTTCCTCTATCTCAGATAACTGAGTGTTAGGTTTCATAGGTTGCTTGATTATTACTCTCTAACTTTTTCAAAGGTTGTGATACCTTGTCTGTTATAAGCACCCTGTATTTATTTGTTTCTTACTGAATCCATTCATTGCGCAGCCATTAGCACAAACCGACTTTTTGCCAACTTCATTGAAGCAAGTTCTGTTGTATTGTGCATAGCAAGTTGTCTAATCGCATCCTCCAGTGTCAGTGTCGCATTCTTCTCCCTCTTGCCAAATGTTGTCTATTCAAATAATAAGAAGAAGTCTAGTTTCCTACCTGAAACATATCCATGGCATTCTCCTTTCACAACACTTAGAAGCAACTATATTCAATTTAAATTTATTTATGTTAATTTTTATAAAATATAAGAGATTATAGATATTAGGAATGGCTTAATTCAGAAATTAAAGTAGCTCAGAATATTAATTTTGAGGCCTTATGTGTTAAAATAATTTAAATATTTGTGGTCCTATTAAATTATATGTGTCTTTATCTAAATTAATTTTTTAAAATTTCAAATTGTCAAATAAACAAAAACTGCTACTACATGTAATTTAAATTTTATTTAAGAAGCTATAAGCTGATGAAGCCTGCAACCTTTAGTGCTTAAGCATAAGCCTTCTTTAGTAAATCAGTCTACTGGACGAGCATTAGATATTTAAAATGTAATATAGTAAAATAATCTTTTAAGTAAAAATCATTAAATACATAGGGGAGTTGGGTCACCCACTTAAACCATGACTTTTTTTGGAATAACTGCCTCCCTGAAACCATAGCTCCCCTTATTTTAAGAAACTAAACAAACATAAAATAGAATTATTTCTTGAGAAGAAAAAAACCTATTATAAAGATATAAAGACACTTCATGGGTATTTACTTCGGTTTACTAGTTTATTTTTCCTAGAAATTATTCCTTTTAATGCTTTTTTTTTATCGAAAAGGGGATATGGCTATAGTGGGGAACAGTAGTTCCAGTGATGAGCCATGGTTCCTAGGTGTCGGAATCTATCAACCCAAATACTCTAATTAAAAAATTTTAAAGTATTAATTTATAGTTTTGGTTTCTTTTATAATGAGACATTAAATATCAAGAAACTCTAAAATAAAATACTCCAATGAACAAATTTTCATTAGAAAATAATTCCAAAGATGAATATGATTTCACAATATTAATATAGCATGCAGTTTTTTGGATAATTAAATTAATTAAATAGCAAAATAGACTTGAGAAGAACACATTTTGGGTAATATGTCTTTAAATTATTTTTATTCATTCTATCGAACACTTAATTTGAAAGAAAAGACTTGTAGCAATTTCATAGAGAGTGTTCGGTTCAGATTTTAAATGACAAAACTTAGTAGAAACTTATGAGAGAGTGAGGAAAGTATGCTCATAGATAGCTGTAGAAAAATGATGACACTATAATAAAAGAAAACTCAATTTGATTTTGATTGACTATTTTATATGTTGAAAATATGGATAGTTTGAGTGATTATTTCTACTTCCCAAGAGTTGC
Organism: Tetmemena sp. SeJ-2015; assembly: GCA_027382625.1. NCBI lineage: Eukaryota > Ciliophora > Spirotrichea > Sporadotrichida > Oxytrichidae > Tetmemena > Tetmemena sp. SeJ-2015. The sequence continues at coordinate 29,137 of JAJKFJ010021031.1, forward strand.
AAAACAACATTTATTATTTAAGCCTATAATTTATTTAATAAATTCTAAATTATAATGCAAAAATTATCAAGCCTAAGTATTCGCGTTTTCAAATCAAAATTAAGATCTAAAATCAATTTATTTTTTAAAGATTAGGAGCTTACTTTTTTCATGTAAAATTTACAAAGAGAAAATATCTATTATCAAAGTTTAGAGTAGTTTCCATATGACTATTTTTTAGCACTCAAGAGATAAAAAAATTCACTTAAATTGAGAATATTTCTTTCGAAATAAAAAATATTTTTATATTCTCTTTAATTCTTTCAAAATATTGTATTAAGCTCTTAATTATCAAACACTGGTGCCCTAACATAATATAAATATTCACCTTCTGCAAATATTTCCCACAGAGATTACAAGTTTAAAATTATTTATTAAATTATTATAATATATTTTTATTCTATAATTAATTAAATCCAAATTATTATTTTATCTCCTCTATAATTCGTTATAATAAGATTGAAGCCAGAAACCTAAAACTAGATAATTTATAAATCCTAGAAATAGGACAATTACATTGGCTAAGTTATTCTCTTCAAAGAAGTATAAAAAGAAGAATCGGGAGGAAATTATTAAAAAACATTTCTTCGGATGTGATTTTGCAAAACTCCACCGCAAAATAAAAAACTGACTGAGGTTTTCAGAATAAAATATTTTTAGATGGTGCCTCTTATTAATTTTTCAACGCATAAAAATTGACAATTAAAAAGCTTGATAATAAACTCATACTCGTGAATATTATATTGTTATTATAATTTTCAGCTCTTAATTTACAGCCAACTTATTTAATTAGTGACGCGCTCTTTAACTTCAATCTATAATTAACTTATTCATCTATCTCAATTCTCAAAGAATCCATACTATATGTTTAACATTTATACTAAATCTGAAGAATGATTTTACCTATAAATAAATAAGTACAAATAAGAATTATTTTTAATTAAAATAAAAAATAGCAGATCAATAAAAATATTTTAGTAAGAATGAAGTAAAAGCCTTGATCCGTATAGAATTTACTGCCTGATATTTTTATGATTTACTTATCTAATATTATAGTATTAATTTTGGCTTTTTAAGTTAGTGAGCACATTTTTAACTTTAGCATTAAAATAAAACTACTTTCATTATTTTCCAAAGAAGATTTATATATAGATTCTTCAACAAATTTCAATTTGAGCCCTAAATAGGATTTATTTAACAAATTTGATAATCTCAAAAAGGGTTAATTTAAAATTGAAACTTATGAGAATAACTTTTCATCAAATTTACTACTATTCAAGTTTAAGGGGAGAATTAAATTATTCTAAGTAATTGAAATGCTCAGCCCAAACATTGATAAACCATCAAGAGCAAAGAAAATACTCTTAAAAACAACCCACTTGAAAATTATTCAATTCCATTACTGGCTAAGGGATCCTCATTCAAAAATTTTACACTTCATCATAAAATTGAAAATCAAGGTAACTAACCCAAAAAATTCTAGCCTTTTAATTTTAATAAAAATTTTGTTATTAAATTTTCAAAAATAACCATTTTTCAATAACTGACATTCCCTTGTAGGATTCTTGCGGTGCAGACTCTTTAGTTATTTGTGCATGTGAGAGAAAGTTAACCTGAAGCAGAAGCTGGGCCCCAACAGCCCAAAGTATAAGGATAGAAACTGGTGAGAGCGTAGTAGTAGCTGCCGTTAATAGTTACCCCGTTACAAATGTCCACATCACATGGCTGCCACAAACTGCCATCACTCTTATAGGGACCAAGTATCTGATGACCGTCTTTTGCAATTCCAATTATTTTGAGACTCTTTTAACTCTAGTCACTGATTTTGGCTCTTGCAAAAGAGAGGGCGTTGGATTGACAGGAGCTGTCAGAGTTGCACAAGTAGGAAGAAGTGAGAGATGTTTTATAGTTTGAAGGCCAAGCACAAGGAGAGAAACTATGATACTTGTATTGGCCGTATTGAGTGACACTTCCAAGACATATATCCAAAGGAGTCGCAGCCGATTAACCTTACTAGGAGGAAATCAAGGCATCGTACTGAGTCCCAGAGGAAAAGCCAGAGAACAGAGGAACTCCATTAGCCATCACTCCAACAAGGTTCTATTGGATTCCAGAAAACTATTGCAACTTAAGAGCTTGCCCATTTGAGGATTTGACTGTTTCACTGAAAGAAGACCAACTGTCACTGCAAAGTAAATTATTCGCCTTAGATGAAGTCAATTATGTTTTAACTAGGTCTTGAGAACTCAAGTCAAACTTTGTTTAAATATATATTACGAAGTTAGCTATATGAATAAATGTATCCTTCTATAATTGGCGATCAATATATAAACTAGACCTTGAAGTCGATCTAATTTTCAAAGGTCAAGCGACCACTTAGCTCGTAAAAGCAATGATCAGGCATAGAGTTTGTTTACACTCTGATAAAAACTGAGTCGCTTTCTTGGGAACAAGTCACTCTAAATTTCCTATTCCACTGGCAGCCGCCTCCTTGCTTTTAGTAGAGGCCACTACAGAGATTCATTCCAGTACATTAGACAAGCTAAGACTTCATACGATTGAAAGCGAGATCAGACTTTTCACTGGTATCAGTGACTCCCATGAGTGCAGCAAATTCCTTACACTTCGTGAGCTTATCTGGAATAGTCTCTTACTTTGGCTATCTTGCCTAAAAAGTAGGAGTTGGAGTGTCGATTGGGCTACTCCATCTAGTGGTAGTTGGAGCCTTGAGTCTTGGAGGCTCAGTAGTTGTAGTAGAAGTACTGCTAGTGGTGGTGCGAGTTGTCCTTGTTGTGGATGAAGTAGTGGTTGAAGTTGTTGTGGTAGTCGGGCTAGTGGTGACAGGAGAAGGTGTGGTGGTAGTTGTAGATGGGATAGTAGTAGATGGTATAGTAGTTGTAGAGCTACAATTTATTTTTTGCAATATGATTTCATGTTAATAATTTTACCTTTATTGGGAACTTTTATTTAACGTGCTTGCTTCACTTAATTTTCTTATCCAGCCCAAATTTAAGCCATATCTTAGTTTTGGCATAAAGTAATTCAAATTTTTACTAAAATTCACTTAAATAAGCAATATTTAGCTTTCATCCTAAGAATATAAAACACAAACAGTAATTAGGCCCATTATATATCTGGAGTGAGGATTCTCATTTTATAAAGTTACAAAAAATTTTTCTAGATCAAATATTATATTACTGTTTTATGTTCTATATAAATAATTAATTATAATTTGAGTTCATTATATAAATAAAGCTAGTAATAGGAGTAGTTGTGGTGGTTGTTGTAGTGGTTGTGGTAGTCGTACTAGTTGAAGATGTACTCGCTACTGGAGGAGAAATATTTAATATTTTATTCAGCAGATTCAAATTCTTTTAAACCTTTAAACTTATTGTAATTATATAATTTAAGTAGAATTTAGATAATAAGAAACGTACCAACATTAGAGAAAAGACCCAGGATACACACATCCATACTATGTATCCTTAAAAGAGCAGTCAGAATTCAGCAAAAAATTATTCTTCTATACAATTTAAGATTTATTTTTAGTTAAGATTAAAATATAATATATCTAAGAACAACTCAATAAAAGCAAATTAAGAAAATAATAAATATGATAGATAACATTAAATAACTTTCCAATAGAAGTGTGAGCATTTGAGATAAATTTATAACCATTCTATTTATCATTAAATTCTAATGAACTTTAATTCTTTCAATTATTTCGTAAGAGGCTTGTGGAGTTAGTTTCCTCGGTCATAAGTTTTTGAACTTGTCTAATTTCTTGATTCAGAGATTTAGATATCAGAATCTTTTCATAGGCAAATCAAATCATAATGGCAGGAGAACAAGCTCATATAAACAATAAATAAGCTATCGGACAAGCCCTATTTTAAGATACCTACTTTATAATTAAAGATCTAAAAATTTACAACTCTTCATTTATTATTTACCTTAATTCCCATTTTCATTTTAATTATAACTATAATTATTAAATAGATCTTCCAGAGAATGATTGAGTTGAAGATGGAACTAAATCGGACTCTCAGAAGAAAAAAGAAACAAAGAGGGAATAAAAAGAGTGGTAACAGCAGACGATGCATCAACCACAGTGATACTAGAGCATTCCAAGATAGATCAAAGCTAGTTGAGAATGAATAGACACTGAATGCAGCCTTCCTATGACTACAGTTTTGAGGCACCCCTGAATTTGACATCGGAGTCAGAATAAACTATTTTTTAGACCAGAATTAACTAGCAGGCATGGCGCCCGAGGCCCCCGAGGACCGGCAGCTCACGCCCTCAGTAAGGGAGGGGATTTGAACTGTAGGGATTCCTGGCCATTGCCCAGTTCAGTGAGTGGCAACTCCCGCGTCCTCTTGCGACTATAGACAGTTGTCCCCGAGAGCCTGGAGGGAGACCGTATGATCCCCCATATTTATGATGGGGACAGGTGGGGGTATTAAATAGTCTATAATATAAATGACTCTAATTTCTAATCTGTAATCTTCCTCTGGAAGTCCTATTTAATAATGCTTGAGTTGTTTAAATAAGCCTGATCTCTATAAAGAGGTTGGAACTTTATTATTCTTTTTTACTCAAAGAAATTCGATTCAACTCAAGAAATTATAAAGAGCAGCTTTAATAAAGATTAAAACCATTTTTATTAAGAAAAAATAATGAACTCTTCAAATGACAATATGTTTAATGAGCAAAAAAAAGTTAATAATTATACTTAATCTTCTAAAGACCCGCTTCTCTCAATGAATATTTTGAGACTGGAATATATTATGATTTATGAGCTAATAAGTAATTAAGTGTGAAAGTAACTTTTAATATTTCTTTTTTTAATCTATTTTAAATTGATATTAAATTTTTAATAATCTTTATATTATTGAGGAAAAAATATTTCCCATTCATTTGGCAATATGTTTTTACAATTATTTGTTTGTAAAATATTTTGATTGCAGTAGCTGTCAGCATTGTGTATGGTGCTCTATTTGCAAGCTACAAATAATGATAAATTTCAATAAATCTTACTGGAGCCAACCTTTGCGCATCCACTAACACATGAAGACTTTTATCCAATCAACCCTTTTTAGTGTAAAAAATAATTTCAACTAATTGTTTTCTTACAATTTCACTTTTAATTTAAAAATGTTTTTATCACGTTTATTATAAATTAAACAATTGAATAAAGCAAATGAAGAAGAAGAAGAAGTCTTTGGAATATAATTATAAGTTTTTTATTTTATAGAACAATAAAGTATCATATTAAACATTAAAGAGCTATCATACATATAGAGATTTTTCTATTCACATCTGGTTTTTTTTTTAAAAAGTAGAATGTCCTCACTTTAAGTTTTTATATAAATTTTATGATCATTAGAGTTTTTCACTCCTTATAAGAAAATATTTTACTAACTTAATTAAGATTTTACTCAAAAAGTGTAGTTTGAATCTTTAAAGCTATAAAAAAAAAATTTATCTTTAGAGGGTTTATAATTTAAAATATATCGTTCTTATAAATAATTTTTTTTTCTTTGTTTATTGCAATTTATAAGGTTTGAGTGATAGCAGTGCAAGTAAAACCACGTTGAACTAGACAATCCACACATCCTGTGTCATCAGTGTCGCACTCCTCACCGCTCTCAAATATATTATTCATCAATCACCAATAAAGAATGGTTTAATTCTATTGTGAGGCTTTTTGTTTCAGAGTTATCAATTTATTTTTTTTACAAGAGTTATAATACTAAATGAGTTTTTCATAAAGTATAGTATTTAAGTAAATTATTAGTTTCAAACCTTTAAATATAAAGGTCGCAAAAATAAGTTTAAATTCTGAATTCTTTATGATTTCAAGAGTATCTAAACAAAATTGGAACAAAGGAGTTATTTACTGGAGGTGACACAAGCAGATTTCACATAGTTCAATGTATTCAATGTGATGTATCCAATATAAATAAAACAAATTGCTATTTAAAGAATATTCGCATTCCAATTTTTTATATTAAATTCCTCGTTGTAAAATATTTGCTTTAATTTAATAGTTTATTATAGGAAAATCATTTGTACAAAATTATTAATCTTTAAACTCGGTAATGAAATAATTAAGAATTTAAATTATCTTTAATGATATTTAAGCCATGATGAAATCTAAAGAGATTACAATTAAATTTAAATACCTTTTTTAAAATAAGATTCTATAATAATGCTCAAGTATCCTTTCTTGAGGTCTTGAAGAATTCCTAAGGGCTGCCTAATCATCTAATTTAAATTTATAAAACTGTTAATACAAAAGTTAATTACTAAAGAATCCACCCAGTAATTCAATTACATATTTCTTTTATTTATAACATTTTTCAGAATAAGGATTAAAGTAATTTAATAATATATTTATCAAATCTTAATATTTGTGCATCAGAAATAATAAGATTTTATTTTAAAATTATCATTTTTATTATATTTTCAATTACCTTTATTTTTTAACGAATAAAAAGATTGAAAATAATATTGAGAATGTAATTTCATTTTATTATAAATTATTTTATCTTTATCAGTAATGTAAAAAATAATTTCTCACAAAATCTACATTTTAAATTGTCATTAAAGATTATTTGAGATTTTTATTAAATTCGTTTCAAAATTTGAAAATGAGAAAAAGAAAGAGCACTCATAAGATATCTCTTATAACCTATTTTTTAAGATCACTTAATAATTTAAAAATTTTATAATCTTTTTAAAACTTCAAGCTCAATTTAATGGTATTCATAATATAAGGCACTTCACCTAATAAAAACAAAATTTTAGTTTATTATTGAATTGATTCTACTTAAATCAAATATTTTCCATTATAATCTTATTAATTTAATAATAATTTTAGAATAATTTAGTTTTTAATTGGACGTAAGAATTGATTAAAGTATATAAACTGGTGATTTAACTTAATAGTAAGGGTTAAAGTATATATTTTGGTGTTTTTTAATTAGATTTTTTTAATTTACTTCAAATTTATTATCAATTATAAAGAAAAATAAATGATGAAGTTCGATTCAGGTATCTCAGATTTACAAAGTCTGAGTCTATCAGCACCCTAAATAAACTAAGCCCTATGCAGCAATTACTGGTCTGCAGGTAGTTCAATTAATACATCTAAAAATGCATAAGCAATCAATCTCCAAGAGTAATCTGGAATCCTTCAAAAAATAGTTGGAATTATGGCAAACAAATCCCGAATTTTATAATAATATACTGGTTAAAATATTATAGGATGAATATGAATTAGTGATCGGTGATTTATTTTCTAGAAATACAAGAAAATCTATTTAAAACGTACTGGATAGGGATTTGTTTTAAATAATTTCTATTCCCATTTATAAAATTCGCATTTTTTTTCTGGTTTTCTTCCTTGAAAATTCTTTAAGCTTATCCTTAGTTTGAATAGAATGAACTTGAAAATCTATACTTGTAAAATTATTCAAATAAGATAGTATCTTACCTTTATCAAGACTTGTATTTCTTTCTTGTTTTGTTTTAGAAAAGCTCCTGCAAATCTTCTTTGAATAGACTCAGCATGCTTTAGCTAACTTAAGTTTCATCTCTAGCTCAGATTGGATCAATGAGATTTAAGAAGCCAATATTTGCATAAGGATGATGTTTAATTATGCGCTAAACTTATTTAGAATCCACATAATAATTATCAGAGAAAAAGGTTTACTTACTATGGATGTTGGAAATTCTATTCAGGCCACAATCAGGCAGTGCTGTGGTCCTTATTCTTGCTTCAGTCCTGCCTTTCATTTTCTTAAATTTATTTCTAAAAATATTAATTAAAATGACCTAAATATATTCAGCTGTCTCCATCTTTAAACAACAATTTATTTGAAAAGACCTAATATCAATCATCTATTCATATTCATCCTATAATTAGCTTATAATAATTAAATATAATTCCTTTAAAAAGTATCTTTCATTTCACATTGAGGCACTATTTATTAATTTAAGGTTAGAACACTCATACATAAGCATAACAATTTTTTATTTAAATAATTTCCCATTTACCATTTAAATTTAAGAATAACTAGTTTGGGATTTAATTCTTCATAATTTGCAGAGTCTAATTAGATTAAATTTAGACTTTCTATTTATTTAATCATAAATAACATAAAGAAAGCAAGTTCTTCGAAAATTTTCTACAAATATGAAAGCAATTTCTAATATTACTTTTCCACAACTATAGAAGATAATTACAAAAACAAAACCAATGAGATAATATTTTAGATCAGTTAATCTTTTTATTCTGAATTAATAATAATAATTATAATAATAATTAAGGGAATTAAAGGGCCCCCGGCATAAATAAGATAGGCTGTGACGTCAATGATATTGCTGTGACGCACTTATCTGACACACACAAACCTACCAGCCGAATAGGGATATT
>JAJKFJ010021032.1:0-34875 GCA_027382625.1 Tetmemena sp. SeJ-2015
TGCCAACGACAGTTCGAATATCCCCAGAGCCTCAAGCGGCACATCAAGGAAGTCCACTCAGACAAACCTTATCTATTACTTAATCATTGGCAATTTTCACAAATGGTGGTTACTAAGGTTAATATGTATTTTATCTATGACCTTTTGGATTGATTTTTAATTCATCTGTAATAAAGAAATTAAAAATAAATACCTTATATAAACATTCTTGCTAGTTTTTTTAGGTTTTTAGATTTTGAATGTTCTTTTCTTCAATCAAAAAAAATTTAAATAAGAAAGGAAAAAAATTGTGTAAAAATTTTTTAATTTTTTTTTAAATTTACTTATAATCAGGCGAGTCAAACGCGAAATTATTTCAAAATAACTATTTGACCCACCCTTATCTCAGTTTCTTTTTGAATCAATTTATATTTTCCCCCAAATAAATTTTAATAGCCATTTTCAACATAAACCTCCATCGAAAAAAATGTTGAAAAGTGCCAGCGCGCACTTTTACTTCGCATTTGAAAGTTGCTTTGCAGTTTAAAAATTTTAAACCCCCCCCCCCGTTCCTCTTCCCGTTTAAGTTTCAAGGGGCAAAAAAAATTTAATTTTTGATTGATCCTAAATTTCTTTCGCCACTAAGCCCCTTCATTTTGGGAATTTTAGGCGCGCGAAGTTCTTCCATGAATTTTCCCTTTATCTCAAGATCTCTCCGTGGGACTGTAGCAAACATCTATCGTTAAAATTTTGGCATAACGTAAAAAAACTGTGAATCGAGTAAAGCGCGTTATAGACTTCACTAAGCCATTTTTTTTATAATAATCTGAAATATATTTTAGATACTGCTCAGGTGTGAGGGGGAATAGCGGGGAATTTTGTATGTGCTGACGAAGCTGTTTTCCCACACCCAACACCTTCATGAAAAAAGAGTTGGTACAAGAAGCACATAAAAAAGTTTACGATTTAGAAAGTAAATATAACTAAAATCGGGGTTACTTGCAGGAATCAGCAAGACTCAGGTTTAGAACCTTTTTGTCCTTCATCCTCGCTCTATCAAGCGAGAGCAGTTTGTTGCGTTCCTTAAGAAGCTCAGAGAGAAGTTTACAGACGGTGAGATCGTTCTATTTCTTTGAAAACCTCAGGTACACAAGACAAAGGAAGCGAAGAAGGCATACGTTGAGTTAAACCCTTTCACTCCTGTTTTTAATGTTCCAAAATCCCCAGATTTTCAACGGCATGATTTTTACTGGAACTTAGTTTAAGGGAAACTATAAAAAGCTGCTGCTCTATCATTTTGTGCATGATTAAGCTATCGATACAGGGGATTTAATAGTGAGTAGTTGTAAGAGAGTGGAAAAAGGAGAAGACAAAGTTTGTGCGAGATAAGGTAGAGTGAATTTTAGGAAAAGTTTTTAAGTTTAACTTAATGATTTTAAGTCATTTTTTTGCTTATCTGGGAAAAAGGGGATTCTTAAGGGGTTTCCCTTTTCTCTCTTCTGTTGGGCCAGATGGACCTAGCTTCCTCATCTTCAAACCTGCTCCCGCATCATGGCATTCGTCGTCCCAAAGGGTTTCCCAAAAAGGATAGACGTTTTGCTCACCTCGATGCTTGTTTTTTTGTTTCCCTTTGCTCTGAATCCCTTTTTGCTCTCTCCTTCATTAAGTGGGGATCCCAAGTCCCCAGGTTTTTTTTCTACACGGGTTAAACCTAAAACTTACAACAGAAGAAGGGATACTTCTAAAGCTCTCAAACCATTCGTCGCTGCCCTTTCCTTGCTTCTTTGGGTCGTTCCCTTTTTACTTAGAATCTTTTTGTGTGCATTTTCAATGATCCTTTGGGGTACTCTGAAACGTACAGTACCCAAGGACCCCAAAAGAAAAACCCTTCTTTCTGGCAACTTGTTTGAGAGTTGTTCCTTTTTGGGAAAGGGAATAGAGCAACCCCCGGGATCTCCCATCGCATCTCTTTTGATTTTGAGATCTCAGGATATTTTTGGGATCTCCATCATTTTGACTTTGATTGTTTTGAGAAGTTTTCTTCTCATCAGCAAAAATTGTTTTGGGGAAACGAGATCTTTTTTCCATACTTTGTGGGAAAGGGAAAAACCAACTAAGATTTTTTTACCCCATATGAGACTTCTTACCTTGAAAAAGTGAGGTACCTGTAAGGTCCCCCCTTGTTTGGGAAACCTGTTGCTCAACCCCTTTGCGTTTCCCAACTCTTAATCGCTTAACATTCAAGTTTTCCACCTTTGGCTCGAACTCGTTGTTCTTTTTTAAAAAATCAAAGTTTTATTTTTGATCTAGATCCGAACGAAAAAAAAAGTCTTACTATTTAATAGTGAGACCCTAAAGGATAAACCCTGAAATAGATAGACAAGAGAACTAAGCAAAATCGGGGGCAAGTTGGGGAAGATGGAGCTCTTTTTTAAAAAAATTCTTTTAATTTCAATTTTTAAAAATTAATTAGTAGCAATACTAAAGTTGCTGCAACTTAATTTTGTAGCAGTTCAATCGGAAGAAAAATTTTAGGGCTATTTTTAAGCCCCTTTTGGACGTCGACATTTTCTAACATGGGTTTCCAACGGAATTTTTAGCACTACTAACTGCTTTTGAAAATTAATTGTAGCAAAAACAAGCAGAAATAAGAGATAAATTTTGGACTATCTAATAATAAATAAAAAAGATGAAGAACACAAAAAACTGACAAACATCTTTTTTCACTCTGAAGTTCTGAGTGCTCCCGCACCTAGGCAACAGCATACATAAATAAAAAGTGGCGGGGTCTTCATAAATTTTAAAAATTTAAATTTAAAATGGCAACCCAAACCCAGCTAAAAAACAATTTCAACCCTTTGCAAAAACAAAGAAACTAATGTTTGGGGAACAGCAAAAAAAACAAGAATTTCTGTGTGCATAAATGCAAGGGGGAGCTCTCTGAATTGAGCTCGGGCAAGAGATCTCTGTGGGTTTTTTAAATTTTTCCCGGGAAAAAGTTGAGGAAATCGGTGGGCGTTTAAACCACCTGATGCTCCTCTTGTTTTTTTCTCCAGAGATCAATGAGGAGAAGAAACTTTTTTAATGCGAGTAATGTCAAAGACAGTTCGAAAAAATCCCCAGAGCCTCAAGCGGCAATCAAGGAAGTCCACTCAGACAAACCTAAGATCATATGAAGCATTAGAAAGTGGACGGTTTGTATCCTTGCTCAACTTGTGAGCAGACATTCTCTCACTTTGCTTTTCCCCAAAAAAAACACATGGAGAAGAAAGCACAAAAGGCTTTAGTTTTGTAATTGAGGATAAAGGGAAATTTAAAAATGGTGCCAGCTAAAAGGCAAGCACGATAACCCTTTACAAGGTTTAATTAAAAAAGGGGCAAGAGGAAAGAAGAGGAAAAAGGTTTTAAAAACAAAATTTGTGTATGGTGTCAGTAAAGTTTTCAGCTAGCTCAAAGCAAAGACTCCCTCTTTGAGAGTTTAATTTGGAGGAGGGTTGTTCAAAAAAAAACGTCCCCCTTGCTGATGCGAAAACGAAGAGACCCCATACAAAAAAGAGTAATGCTTACAAGATCTTCCCCTTTCGGGAAAACCTTGAAAGAAGGAAGGGGAGGTCTTTAGTTCGGGAACGAACTGACATTTTTGAGAGAAGCGAGGGACAAAAAACCCCTTTAAGTACGTTCTTCATCTTGCTTTTTTTATCGATCAAGATTACATCGCCATTGCCTTTTCCCAAATGGGAAAATACACTAAGAGGGAATTTTTCCGACATTTCAAAAAGTACTAGCTTACTGCTAAATTTTCACTGACCCCTTTTGAGGGGTGATGGAGTTGCATAGTTGGGATTCGTGCCAGAGATCCCCAAGCCAGAGAACATCTGAAAAACTTTTAACCCGTTTAAAAGCAAATGTCATAACTTCAAAAAGAGTTGTTAAAAAGAAGGGAAAAAAATTGAGGAAGCCGGTGCAAGGAATGCAGGCTACTTCCCATAGAGACAGACTTGGCCCCCAAAAGGTTCAGTGCAGTGGGAAAATTTGGGCTATAGTTGCAATCATACTTGAAAGCATAATTTAAACCAGAAATGTACTAATTGGGGGGTTGGGGAAAAAAAAGGGGGGGAAAAATGATGCAATTAATTCCCCAACAAGACATTTAAGGGTAAACAAGGTATTTTAAAACCTTTTGAAAAAAATTTTGTAAAAAAAAAGGGAATAATCAAGCAACCTATGAAACCAAAACTCCAGTTTTCTGAAATAGGGGGAAGACTTAAAGGTATAAAAAATTTAAGGGGAAAATGAGACAGACGTCAAGGTTTATTTAAAAGACTTTGATTCCTGTTTAGGGGAAAAAATTTTGCATATTATTTAAATATTAATAAAGGGAAATTAAATTAAAAACCAACTTTTTTTCTTACTTTCTTTTTCATAAATTTTGGGGTTTGGGGTTTTTGAATTTTGGTCACGAAAATTTAGGACTTCCTTTAAATTCAATTTAAATTCCAATAAGTAAAGAATTGTAAAAGAGACAGAAAGATGATGATGAAACTGCTAAGCTTTATATTGAAATAATAATGATTTAACGATTTATAGAGAATTAAGAAGCTGATCTTTATATTGTATAATCAGACCCCTAATTTTTATATCATGATGCAACTTGATTATTGTGTGAAAATCAGTAGACTCAACATCCCAGCATCCCAGTCAGATACCTTTTTTTATTATGATTCTGTTGTCCAAGTGCAAAATATAAAATAGACAACTACATCCAATGCTGATAGTTTAAGGAGTTAAAAAAATTTGTTCCAAACACTATAATTGAGACTCTCCAAGAGACAACTTCAAGCTACGAAATTTAAAAAATTAAATGTGGCATAGTCTGAAATTATATCGTAGGAGAATACCTAAAATATTATTTTGTATCTCCCTACCCATTTTCCATCATTCGCGATGTTTAGCCAAGCTCATTCTTCTATTACTGCATTTTTTATATCAATAAGGGGGAGTGCTTGATTGTTTAGTAAATCAGATCTAACTTTTGAAAAGTATTTATATTAATGTTTATGAATTTGGCATAGCCCATGCTACCTCAATTAAAGATGATAAGTAATTGACGAAAGGTTTTTACATTATCCTAGCAGAATTTGATTTATGTAAGGGTTTATATTTTTTACTTTCTAATGCAGTATAATTTTTGAAATAATAATAAATTCTTCTCATCATCTCGAAAATGTGATTGAGGATGCACTTTATCATTTCTATAAAAATTACAAACTAGATTTGATATGTTTAACTTGATATGAATCGCATTGAGAATAACAAGTTTGATATAAACTTATCTATGTTCAATATCAGAGAGACATTGGAAGAAGTAACAAACATAATGAGACTGCAAATCCAATAGAAAGGGCTAGAAATAATCATTAAAGTAGATAAATATAAGAATTGTATAATTAAGAAATAAATAAAATCGATGGTTGTTAACTTTAAATGGAGAGTTACAAATTTTTAGGGTTTATTTTTTTAATTTTTTTCAATAAAATTTTAATTTTTTCTTCTTTAAAACTCTCAATAGCGCTTCCTTAACAGCAAGGAATGATATTATAGCACTCTTTCTAAAACTTGATATAAATTTCTAAAGTTCTAGCGCTGATAACTCTAAAGTGAGATCTTCATTTCAAAAATTGCAATGAGTCTATTTTTTAGAATTTGATTCTGAATAGAATTTGGAACTATTATTTAAATTTGAGGTACTTAAACTTTTACTTATTTATTTAATTTGAATTTACTATTTATTTATATACTTATTTCATTAAATTCTAAGATATAATAAATATTTAACTAGATTTTATCTAAGATGAATCTGTACCAAGAATGATCCAATGCGACAAGAAAAGATACAAACAGATTCTTTTTAACTTAGTGGGAAACGCAAATAAGTTTACTTTCCAGGGCTCTATTCAAGTTTCGATTAAATTTATCAACTAAATACTCAAATTTTATTATTTATTACTCAAGACATCTGTAAAAGATACAGGGGTAGGTATCAGTGAAAAGGATTTAAGCAAGCTTTTCCAATTTTTTGGTAAAATCTAAGCTCATAAGGATATCAATAAGTATTAAAATTATTTTCCAATTTTTTTTAAAGGGAGGTATGGGTTTGGGACTTACTATTTCAAAAATGATTCTTGCATAGCTTGGAGGAGAGATTACTGTTAAATCTAAAATTCATGAGGGCTCCAAGTTCAGTTTTAGTATTCCAATAACTAATTATGCATTGAACGAGCCATTAAATAAGAAAAAATCAACTTTAAATCTGACATAGAGGAATTTATTAAATTCATCTCTGAATTGTGATCTCTAATATTATGACTCAGCTGATAATTTATTTTAATCATTTTTATTTGTTGTGATATACTTCACTCCTCAATTTAAAACCATTAAGTTCAATAAAGGTCAATCGAAGTTTCAAAGCTAAAAATAAAAAAGATTGCTTTAGAAGAAAGGATTGAAACTTAAGAAAATCAAAGTTCCAGATAAAAACTTTCTACCAGTAGATCTGAAAACTTCTTTATGGAACCTGAAAACTTTAGCTTCATTTATTTAAAACGCAATTTTTTTTCTTCCTAGATTAGTAAATTTAAGAATATATTTAGTCCCCAAGAAAAATTGCTGGTACTCGCCCATAAAGTGTGAGCAATTCTTCTCGAAGTCTTAATCCTTTCAATCAAAAATCTTTCATCAACTTAAATTAGACAAAGGATTTGAAAGAAAACAATATGGAAAGCAATACTTTAATCCGTTCAAGAAGACACCATGAATCAGACAAGTAAATTCAATCTTTTAAAAGAGATAGTTTAAAAGTAATTATAAAAATGGAAAATTTTCAATTTAAGTTACTCAGCCCTACCATAAAGTTAAAAGAATGAATCTTTTCAAATACTTCTAGTTGACGATGCACCTTACAATTTACTTGTAATGAAGGAGCTTTTGAAAAACAATCTTCCTGTTGGAGATATATAAACAGCTCTTAATGGCTAATAAGCAATATTTTTTATTTCAGATATATTTTAATAAGCTTTAAATCTGATTCACTCTAGGGAAAATCTTTCAGACAGAATTTTAATAAATTCAGCTCCTGTTTCCCTTATTGACTTTATCTTCCTTGATTTGCATATGCCCGTTTTAGATGGAGAATAAGTAAGCTTACTAAGTGTACAACTTATATTTATAGGTTGTGAAAATTCTGCGAGAACAAGAGAATAATAATGAGATAAGTTTAAAAATACTTAAGTAATTGCATTTTCAGCTATATCAAGAAAGCAATTTAGGGAATTGAAGCATCATTTACTCTTTGATAAATTTAGTAAGCTTAAAAAAATTTGGGGGGTTTAAAGTAATTTTAGTGGAAAAGCCAATTTCTTTGGAAAGATTTAAAAAATCTATTCTAATATAAAAACAAATTAAATTTAAAAAATTAAATTTTATTTAAATTTTATTAAAATTTCAATTTTTTTTTGTATTTATTTTGAAAAATTTAAAAGGTAAAATTTTAATTTTTTTAAAGATAAAAATTTGTTAAAAAAAAACTTAATTAACAAAATTATTGGTTTAAAAAGAATTTTTAAAAAAATCAATTTGGTTTTTTTGAACCCCCTAAAATTTTTTTTTTTTTTAAAGATACAATATTAAATTTTCTATAAAATAAAACTTAAATTTTAATTTTTTTTATAATTTTATTAAAATTAATTATAATAAAAAATTTTAAGTTTTAAAGCTTAAATTTTCCATTTTTTTTAAATTTGCTTCTTGTTTATAAACTAATTATTTAAAATCTTTTTTTTTGAAAATTCCTAATTTTAGGACTTATGCATAAAAAATTAATTAAAATAAGATATGCTTTGCATAATTTATGAAAGCAAGCAATAGTTGTCTAAAATTTAATTGTGTATGCTGAGATTCTCATTGTAAATTTCATTATGAGTCAATAATTAATTCACTCCCTAAATATTTTATGTTAAAACAATAGAACAGTATTTTTTCCCTTAATTTGTTGGGTCTATTCTAGTTCTTTTTTAATTAGCTGATGCTTTAGTTTGTCCTTCAAATTCAATAGTTTATATATCTTATAATTAGAAATATTTAATTTTGTTAATTGAAAACGAGATATATTTGGCACATTTAATTTTATATTATAAATTTAATTAAGGCTGATAATGACTTATTAAAGAATAATTATTGGGTTGTAAATTTAAAGAAGTTAAAGTTTTTTTTTTCAACCTGTTCCGATCTGCACCTAGATGGATAGACAATCAACAATTGAAATAGTTTCTACTTTATTCATTTAAAAATTTTTATCTGCTTTGAGATAAAAAAGAATAAATTTTAATTCGTAATTTTAAAATAATTATAGTTGCTTAAAACTCTTGGTTGAGCACTCCTACAAAAAGAGCAAAGATATATAAGCTTAGTTCCTTTTAAATCTTAATTTAGGATTGCTTATATAATTAAATTTAAGAAGCTTCAACTTCTTTCTTTATTTAATTTATATGTTTGAGCTATGAAAGCATTTCATAAACAATCTTGAATATAAATTGCAATCAATATATTTTAGTAATCATTAAGATTATTTAATTCTGATAAGATTTGATAAATGTTTGATAATTATATTACACCCATCTCATCAGCTAATTTCTCTATTATAGAATTGCTTCATAGAATTTTTAACCGTAATTTCGTAAATTCCAATGACTTCAATAAAAATTTATAATATGATAAGAAAGTGAAAATAAGTTGTGTATAATTAATTTCTTTATTAATACTTATAATCATGCTAAATTTTAACCCTAAACAGGCAATCTAAAGTCTTCTAGGAAGGTGACATCTGTCTCATATACTCTGAATTTTATACCTGCTTCCTCTATCTCAGATAACTTGCATCACAAGCTTTAGAGTTAAGATATTTCTCAGAATTTATAAGAAATAGCATTAATGGATTAATTGAGTGGCAGGTCAAATTTTTCTTAAAATTTTTAACCCTTCGATAGTTCATAAAATTCTTAAAATTTAAATCCTTGCAACTTATATTTGAAATTATAGTAGATAAAATATATTTGGGGAATGCTTTAAAATGTAAATATTCCTTAATAACTTTACAAATTAAGTATTTCCACTTCGTCCATTCAACAAATCAGTATAATATTGCTAACTGAATTATTTATCCAGGATTTTCAAAAATGCTTGACTAGAATATATTATAACTAAAATTATAATATTAATAACAATAAAATGAACTTTGATACAAAGCTTGAATAAAAAAATAATAAACCTCAATTGCTTTAAAATGATAAATTTTCATAAATATTTCAAGAATGATTTTTTATATTTTTAAAAAGAATGTTTTTAATCTTTTAAATTTCTATATTTTCCTATAGACAAGAGTAATTGTTTAAAATTTAAGATGATCTATATTATATTTTTGCAAATTATTGTTATTTGAATTTCAATTAATAAACCACTTTATTTATCAGAAATTGTTTTAGCTTTACTTTATAATGACTTGCTTTTATTTTATAAAATATTTGAAGCGCACGATACCTTAAAAGATGCAATAGCGATTTAGAGATAAAAGGGAGAAAAGTTGATAAATTAGGGGACAAAGCATATAGCATTTTGGATGGGCTTTTTGGGTATCTATGGGATATTTTTTCGCGAGACAGGGGAATCTTTCTTCTTTAATTATATTTGAAATAAATTATTTATAATTTAAGGTTGTGAGCCCATTTATAATGTTCTTTGCTTCTATTTTAGCCCTACTTGTAATGAGGCTGTTTCCTTCGACCAGCTAGACAGTGCCTTTCATATTAATCTTCGTTGGTTTCGTAAATGCAGCGGAGCGCATCATAGTTGAATATCCAAATAGTTTTAGAATTGCTGAACCGTAAGTCTCTCATTATCATTGCTTAATTCTCGAGATTGTCTTGAGGGCATACCCAAAATTTTATTCCTCTTTTAATTCTCCATTTCAGAAATTTATAATCAATTAGTTAATAATAATTTTAGACTGTTTGCTTGCAATGCGTGCAAAGAATTTTTCAATAATTCTCTTCATACATATTTTTTTATTTCAATACAAATTATACAAATAGAAATTTCAAGCTTATTCATTCTAGTCTGATAAAATAGAAATTACACTAATAAATATTGTTTGAAATAATAAAAATACTAAAACATAGTTTAAATAGTCTATCTATCTATGTATATATATGTTGTGCTCATTGGTATAAATTCGCTCAATTATGAAGTGCATATATGTAAATCGATCGTTTTAAAACGATCAGTAAGTGCATTTAACATCTCACGAAGATCAATGCAGCATTATTTCGAGTACATTAAAATCAAATAATTTTTATACTTTCTCGTGAAATTCGCAGATGCAGTCATATCATCATTTAAAGTATGAAATCATCATTTAAACAGCTAAAAAAGTGCATAATTGCTAAATCCTCATCCTCGATAGCGAATGAAGTTTCGACGAGTGTTCACAAAAGTATGCAGAATTGTTCTTTGTGAGATATAAAGCTCACTTGCTTATAGCTTTTATAATGATGGTGATATTATATATATATGCTCTTCAATACATAGTAAGTATGCATTCCAATTAGCCTAGTTGAGATATATATGTAGATTGAATTCTTTGAACTATGTGATAATTTTTTAATATTTTAAACAATATTTAGTTGCATAATATTCATAAAAAAGTAATATTTATATTTTTAAGATAATATCTATATAACTTTAGTATTGTAATCCAGAAAATAAAAATGATGTGGGGATACTACATCGTTCGGAATTACTATCATTATAGTAAGCAGTCTTAATTTAACTTAGATTTCAATATTTCCATTCGACTCAGCTTCACTTAGTAGCACTCTCTCTAACTATTATTTAATTTAGACTATTTTAATCCAGATTTTATCGCTTGCACTATCCTTCTCATTTTTGTGACTGACCTTGGTGCAAGGCAGCAAGAAGAAGGACTTAAATTTTTAAAGAAATAAAATAAATAGGTTTTAATTTTAATAAATGCATATAACAGCTAAGTGAAGCAAGAGAAAACTAGGTAAGTATTTAGTAAGAGTGATTCATTAATTCTCTAGATTAAAGACAATTTTGAGAGCACATTGCAAGTCATTCCTTAAGGAATTTTAAATTAAATTATAATTCTGGTAATAGACCAAAGTTCTCACAAAATTCAGTATGCTAACCATGAAGCGCAAAGCATCCTCAATGCAGATCAGGTAAATGAAATTCATGAAAAACTTGATCATTTCACCTCAAAAGAAATTTTAAAATTAATCACAACTATTATTTTGGTAATCTAAATATTAGAGCGAAATGATTCAGGAACTGTAAATAGCAATGATAAGAGACTAAGTAGTTAGAGAGACTCCATTTTCCAGAATTATAAATTATCAAGCTTTGAAAAAGGCAAAAAGATGTCGTTATCAACATATCTTATTCAGCAAGAACTTTACAAAGGGAAAGAAATAGATGACAAACTATTCAAACTGAGAGGAGATGATTCTACTTTAGATTCTCAATATATTCTCATTAGATCTACCCCAATACAAAAAGGCACCCAGTTATTAGTCCTCATTATACCTTTAAGATAAATATTATTATGAAAATAATTTACTTATATGAATATAATAATGATGTTTCCAAATTTAAGCAACTTGAAAAAACTTCCAAGCGCATTAGATCGATGTTCTTTTCTTCAATAGCTCATGAATTAAGGACTCCTTTAAACTCAATCATCCCAATTAGTAAGGAGCTTCAAAAAAGACAGAGAGGGGATGATGAAACTGCTCAATTGTATATAGAAATCATAATTAACTCTTCTCATCATCTTGAGAATGTAATTGAAGATGCGCTTTATTATATAAATAAAAATTTACAAACTTCATTTGACATTTAACTTGACATGAATCGAATTGAGAATAACAAGTTTGATATAAATCTATCGATGTTCAACATTAGAGAGACTGTGGAAGAAGTCTCTAACATAATGAGATTGCAAATTCAATAGAAAGGGCTCGAAATAATCATTAAAGTAGATCAAAATAAATTAAATCCTCTTTCATTTAAAACTATAATTAAGATGAATCTGTGCCAGCTATGATCTAATGTGACAAGAAAAGATACAAGCAGATACTCTTTAACCTTGTGGGAAACGCGAATAAATTTACTTTCAAAGGTTCTATATAAGTAAAGCTCAAATTCATCAACCAAACTCTTGAATATGTTTTTTATATCTCTGATTACATCTGTAAAGGATTCAGGAGTTGGTATAAGTGAATAAGACTTAAGCAAGCTTTTCCAATTTTTTGGGAAAATTTAAGCTCATAAAGATATCAATAAGTGTTGAATTTTAATTTTATGTTTATAAGGGAGGCATGGGATTGGGTCTCACTATTTCCAAGATGATTCTAGCTTAGCTTGGAGGAGAGATTACTGTTAAATCTAAAATCCAAGAGGGCTCCAAGTTCAGCTTCAGTATTCCAATAACTAATTATGCCATAAATGAGTAAACAAAAAAGCAAAGGACATCTTTCAATATGGACTTTAGGAGTGGCTTAAATTCATCCCAGGATGCTCTCTTACTTGACGACTCTACAGATAATTAAATTAGATATTTTACCTCTTAGATATGATTCCTCTTATAATTACTAACTAATAGAACCGATAAAGTTTAATTGAAGTTCCAAAGCTAGAAATCACTTAGACTCTGATAAAGAAGAATGGGAATTCGGAAAATCCAAGCTCCAGACAGAGGATTTCAACCAGATCTGAAAATTTATTATTGGAGCATGAAAACTTTAGCTTCATTATTAAATGGAACCTTCCTTATTATGGTATGAATAGAAATTGGTAGTTGCAAAAATATTATTTTACTCCATTTATAACACAAGATAGAGAAAACTGCTTTGAATTTAGAGAGCATCAGGTAATTTAATGTTATATTCTCCACAGTTTGCTCTAACATCACTTAAAAAAAGAGTATATTAGCCCATGCAAGATTTTTGATAAACTTATAAATGCGATTCGTTTCACTAAATGCTCTTTAAATTTTAAATACCTCGATTAAAGAGTAAGCAAATTATCTTCTTCCCTTAATGTCTTAACATTAGAAGAAAGATTTTGTTATTTGAAAAGAGAAAATTGATTTTATGAGGAGATATTCTCAAAGAAAAGTCACCCCAAGTTTTTTGCGTAGCAATGTGGAGATGAAATTCCCATCTTGAGGAGTATAATCCCATATTATATACTTCATCACTATCACCTTATTATTATCGGCTAATAAGTGCCTGCAATTTTTGGGGAATTAATAATATTCGTTTAGAATCTATGTAAAATATTCCTATTACCTTTTGTTTATTAGATCTCTACTGAAATTAATCATTTTGATCATTTCTAACATACAATTACTATCTATTCCAACAGAAGAACTCTTACACATATATGTTGGGTGAAATAAAATTTTGCTAGAATAGGTAATACATAAACATATAATCTAGAATCATAAAATGATTAATTAAAAATAGACTACGTTATATCCTCCGTATATAAAATGAGGTGCAAGGGCACTTGTCCTTATAAAGTTTAGAAAATTCTACTAAATGAAAAATTTGCCCACGTAAGCAACTCTTAAAAATTTCTCATCATACATCTCAAAATAAGTCAATAAGAATATGGGAAGTGTGCAGGAAATTCCAATATTAAAAAATAACAAAACAGAAAATTTAGATGTTGTTGATGAATCTTTTGATATCTTAGATATCCATGAACATTCCCCCAGATTATAATACAATTAGATAGTCAATCAACAAACGAAGGGGAATTACTTTTTTTAAAATTTCGAGTAAAGAAGATAATTTTGAGATTTCTTATTTTTCAGTCACCTTTTTGGCAATTATAATATTCAATTAGAGACTTTCCTCACTTAATCCAAAAATTTCTCGAGTTTAGTTGTATCGTATCATCTCGTACTAATTTATCTTCGTAATAGAATATGAGCTTATATCAGAAAAAAACATCTTACTTCTGTTTGGATCGATTATTTAACACAGACTCTCATGGATTAAGTAAGTAAAAAATTGCAGCTTTAAAAATTAATATTAGGAAGTAAGTTAAACATTAGAAATTATTGCTGTATACTTATTAACTTGCAGAGAGGAGAATCTTTGCTTGAGAAATTATTATCAATAATTCGTAAAGTTACTCAAAGAGTATGGCCGACATTTTAGGATTTTGAAACAATCTGAACATTACGACAATTTTTTGACAATATGATTGTACTCAGATACACACTTAGATGAGCAATAAGGCCTAACTATATATTAATTCCATACTTTTTTCTATAGCAATAATTTTTAGAAGCTATCATAATCTTGTTTGATGAATAGTATACAAAATCATATTTGAGCATAAGTAATAGGGCTTGTCGCTCTAAAGTAATTCAAAGAACGAGACTCAAGTAAAAGTACTATGGCAAATAGCATAAGTTTAAAAAATAGGTACTGAAATAAAATGGAGTAAAAATAAAATTTGCTTATTTTCAGCTATGCAAGAAAGCAACTTCAAATTTAAAGTCATCATTCATACTTCTTTAATAAGATAACTAGGTAAGTTTAGTACCATCTTAATAACATATTTTTGAAATGTCTAATATAGAGTTATCTCATTGTCTCCAAGTAGGATAAAGACCAATCATTCTTGAGAGAGAGCTATACCTCTGCGTTCAAGTATACAGAATACAAGATTACAACTGTTCAATGTATAGTTTACAATTAGTTATGTATTTTTTCCGAAAATATTAGTCTCCCATTTAATCTTTTATCAGATGTGATTAGTGAATATCAAATCTATTAAAGACTTTATTAGTTAACACTAATCACAATAAGTAAACTGATTATATCGGTTTGCAATATTAGTTAAGGTAAGCAATATATATTAGGTTAACAGGTATATATTCATACTGTACTAAGAAGTATTGTAAAACTATATGTACTCTAAGTAGTGATTTAATTATTATCTGATAAGGTCTGTCGCAAGTAAGTCATGATGCTCACTAGGCCAATGAAGATGAAGATATATCCCAACACTTAGTAGCTTTATTCTCAATTAAGTACCTTAAACTTCTTCTAATGTTGAGTCCCCATTTATAATGGTCGTCCTTAATGGGTGGTAGATAGTCGCTTTGCTATTTTCGCCTGTTACTATTCTTATTTTAAATTGAGCATAAGTCAAAATAAAATTATTAAATGATAGTTTGAATAATATTAAGTTAAGATAATATATATTCGTCGAATACCGACTGATATCTTGCGATGTCTATTCTTCAGATCGAATTGATAGTATTCTTGTTATATAAATATTTAAGCAATTTTATTTAGTATATATTATCATAAATTTCATGAGTGGTACTATAATAATCTCTAACTAGAATATATAATTATTCTTTCTTCTAATTTAAAAGATTTGAGTATAAGAATTTTATTCAGTTAGTGAAATCCCAATAAATTCTTTCC
Organism: Tetmemena sp. SeJ-2015; assembly: GCA_027382625.1. Lineage (NCBI taxonomy): Eukaryota > Ciliophora > Spirotrichea > Sporadotrichida > Oxytrichidae > Tetmemena > Tetmemena sp. SeJ-2015. The sequence continues at coordinate 15,567 of JAJKFJ010021032.1, forward strand.
TTCATTATAACTATATATTTTTGTTTTTTATCATATGAAGCTAGTACTTTATAATTTATAAATGCTTTAAAATATATTATCTACTTCAATATAACTATTTTGATTAGCTGCCAAGTTTTATAAATCTGTTAAAATTATATATCTTTTATAAACAGACTTAACTACTATTTTAGATTGTCTTCTAAATTAAATCGATAGATAGTATTTTAATAAAGGCGATTGATGTTTCCCAATAGGCATCGTCTACTCCCACGCATTCAAGTTAGTAATTTCCTACTTCACTGTCAGTTAAAAATAAGCACATAATTGTGTATCCTCCAATGGTACCGTTTGTGAAATTTTTTGAGATAAAGTAAGGTAGCGAGCTGCTTCCAGATTACCTGAAATACATGGAGAAGGGCTCTCCTTCTGGATTTTTGAAAATAAGCGATTTATTGTAGTCAAAAGAAAACACATTATAAGCAATGGCTTGGATGTTGTCGAGATTCATCAATAAAAATAAATGGAACTAAGGGCCAGTTTTAAACTCACTAAATCATATCTTAACTCTCTTTGGTAATACATTTAAGGAGCAGAGTGAGAGTTTGAAATTCATAATATAGGTATTTAAACTGAGAAGTAGGATATTATATAAATATTCTTGAATTCTAGTACTTTTTATTATTATAGTTAAGGACCCTAATTCTTAAAATATGAACAATTTCAAGTTTAAGAGCACTTTATCATATCTTAATTTATGTATAGATTGATCTGTCATTCTAACTCAACAGTTAGCAAGAATCTTCTTATTATCGTATGATATTCATAATCTGAATAAGTCTTATATAACTAAAACTTGTGTTTTATATAATGATTCAAATCTTTTGGAAATCATATAACAAATAGATAGATACCATTATGGCAATGATGATAAAATTGAAAAATAGACAGTATTTTTATACTTAATATATAATAAATAACTCACATTACTGACAAGCTTTATCTTGCATATATACTAATCTCAATAGAATAAGATGGGTATAGAGTTAATTAAATGATTGATTACTAATATACTATGATGGAGCACGTCTTCATGCAATCCCACCCCATCTCTGATAAAGACGCTAATAGCTATTAGAGACATAATATGGAGAAAAGGCTTGTACTCTAATTTGGTGTATATAGCTCATTATCAGCATTTCTGGAGCATGTCTTGTGTTTACAGTCCTAAGGTGCTTATTTTACGTGAACTGTATAGAACTATTCTTGTGCATGTCTTCTAATTATATTAGTGAGATGACATTTAGTTATTGAGAGTGAGAAAGTAATCATACTAGAGATCAATTAGATCGCTGTCTAAAATAGTAAGGAAGTTGGTGGTATTATCAATGTGTGTCTTAATATTTTGCGAAACGCTTCACTTCACCGTTATCTGTATATTGTTCATTATCATAAAAAAATATTCTATAATGATACAATAAGCTATCCTCTTTAATCATATTCATTTCAATTAAGCAGTTATACTACTTGTACGAGAAGTGTTTATTTGATCGTCTACTAACTCACGTGATTTGTTTGCAATTTCTTTGTAATACAATTGTGTAGTATCTATGTTAGATCTATAATAAAATATTATTGAGGATCTAAAACGTTAGATTCTATTCATGTCTTCTAAAGATCTAATAGTTTTTGTCATCTATTTTCTTCACCTTATTGATAAAGTAACATTTCTGAGATATAATAGTAATTTATGAATTAACAGAAACTATCTTTTTCGTCGACTATATATTCCTCATAATGTTTATATAAACATTATTTAAATTGCGATACTTGAATCCTGACTGATTTTAATAATCTACTGATAAAGATTGCGATAGTTTCTCTACAACTAAATAAACTAGTATTAAATTATTCACAGTCTTACTATTCTCTGTCATATATCAATTTACTTGTTAAAAGTTGGATGTTTCTCCACTCATAATTCAAGAAAGATAACACTTTAAGAATAAATAGTGAGAGTGAAAAATTAATAACACTCCTAGAACACTTAATTATCAAATTTTATACAGTTGGGTAAGTAAAGCATTCTTATTTGTTTAAATAAAGAACCCAAGTATATACTAAATACAGTGTGTACAATTATTCTTTAAATGAAGATTTTTCTCAAAATATTTGTGATATATTATTTAAATTATCACTTTAAATCAAACTATATATTTATTAAGCAATTAAGATTTAAATTGATACTTTTAAAAAACGTTTTAATTTAAGACGATGACTTCAGATGTTTATTTTTAATGTGCAATTTTCTCTTTATCAAAATCTAGCATAGCTGAGCAAATCACGCGCTCAAATTCAATTTTTTGGTAGATATAGTATATATTTTATGATAAAAGACAGATGTTCCTACTAGTAAGGTTTTCTATCTCTGATTTCTCAATAGATAAATGCCTTAAAAATATAGGTAATGTATTTTATGAGCAATGTTTAATTTTGTTTTTAAATTGTCATATTTTAAGTTTATTTTTGATGAATGTGCTTTGCATCTATTATAGCACTTATTATAATTAAGCTGTTTCCCTCAACCAGCTAGATAGTGCCTTTCATTTTGGTCTTCGTTGGTTAAGTAGATGCCACAGAGCGCCTTATAGTTGAGTATCCAGATAATTTCAGACTCGCTGAACCGTAAGTCACAGTTCATAATTCGCATATTTTTCTAAGAGCTATTCTAAATAACATCCCTCTTTATAATCTTATGTTTAATTATTGTATCATAAGTATGTTAACCATCTTTTTTTAGTCTGTTTGCTTGTAATGCTATCCAAGAATTCTTCAATAGTTCTCTTCACACATATTTTTATAATCTCAGCGCAATTAAAATTTTACAAATAGAACTTTCAAATTTATTCATTCTAGTCTGATAAAAATAAATTTAAAAAAATTTCATATGCTATAATTATAAAAATGAATTGATAAAATTTTAGAGACTTATTTTATAAAATTCAGAATAATAGAATTCTTAAAAAAATGATGTGGGGATACTACATCATAAGAAACTACTATCACTATAGTAAGATATCTTTATTTAAGTAGATCATGACTTATTCCATTCTTTGTCTCAACTAAATTAATTTACCCTCTCAGCAAAAATAATTTTATTTTTTAGACTATTTTAACCCAGATTTTATCGCTTGCACTTTTATTCTCATTTTCTTGACAGATCTTCTCGCAAGATAGCAAGAAGAAGGACTTAAATTTTATATATTCATTTTCTAAGTCTTAATTTTAATAAATGCATATAGCAGCTAAGTGAAGCAAGGGAAAACTAGGTAAGCTAATAGTAAGAGTGATTCATTGATTTCTCTAGATTAAAGACAATTTTGAGAGCACTTTGCAAGTCATCCCTCAAGGAATTTTATAAATAATTATAATTCTGGTAATAGACCAAAGCTCTCACAAAATTCAGTATGCTAATCATGAAGCACAAAGCATCCTCAATGCAGATCAGGCAAATGAAATTCATGAAAAACTTGATCACTTCACCTCAAAAGAAATTTTAAAATTCATCATAACATCTTATTATCTTTATAATTTTGGGGTAAAATGGCATAGATACTAGAAAGAACAGTAATAAGAGATTAAGTAGTTAGAAAGGATTGGTTTATTAGAATTATGGATTATCTGGCTTTAAAAACGGCAACAAGATATCTTTATCTAACTATCTTATTCTTGAAGAGTGATATTAAGAAAAAGAAATTGATGACAAGCTATTTAAACTTAGAAGAGACAATTAAAATCTTGACAATTAATATATTCTCATTAGGTCAACACCAATTCAAAAAGGCACTCAATTAATATAGTCTGAATTTTTGATTAAAATCGATGATTGGGGAATTAATTCGGGTGCTGCAACATTATGACACTTAAATTAAACGGATTAACCCCCTGATCTGTAGCTTCTTCAATAGATTATCAAAATTAATATGAGTTACTTCTTTAATAATTTTCATAGCACATCTCTGTAGCGAAATAGAATGCTTGATAACTAGTAATCCTCAAATCTTGAGAGAAATTAAACTTGTCTTTTAACTCTAAACTGAGAGCTCCTATACAAATGTTGAAAGGATATAAAGTTCTTACAATTTTATACTGCTGAATAAAAAAGCATAATTATTATTTAATTTGTCACACTTTAACATCCACAGCAAATCTCAGTTTTAATTAAATATATAACTTTATTCTCTTTTTATTAAATTCTCAGCTATAGTACTCATTATTAATTAGAACGAAAAATTTATTTAAAAAATTATTCCTTAGATTACGATAATAACGACGTTTCAAAATTTAAGCAACTAGAAAAGATTTCAAAACGAATTAGGGCCATGTTCTTTTCCTCAATAGCTCATGAGTTGAGAACACCTTTAAATTCAATCATTCCAATCAGTAAGGAGTTACAAAAAAGACAAATGGGCGATGATGAAACAGCTAATCTCTATTTACAAATCATAATTAACTCCTCTCATCATCTAGAAAATGTAATAGAGGATGCACTTGATATTATAACAAAGTATATTATATATATCTTGACATGAACCGGATAGAGAATAATAAATTTGATATAAACCTATCTATGTTCAATATTAGAGAGACAGTAGATGAAGTGGCAAACATTATGAGACTGTAAATTCAATAGAAAGGCCTTACTTTAATAATTAAGGTAGATCAATTTTTAAATGATATGAGTAAATTTCAATCATTTATTTTAGATGAGTCTGTCCCAGCAATGATTCAATGTGACAAGAAGAGATACAAGCAGATACTTTTTAACCTATTAGGAAACGCAAATAAGTTTACATTCGAAGGTTCTATTCGAGTTTCTTTAAAGTTCATCAGCCAAACGCTCAATACAATTTTTTATATTTCTCATAACATCTGTAAAAGACACAGGCGTGGGTATTAGTGAATCAGACTTAAGCAAGCTTTTCCAATTTTTTGGTAAAATCCAAGCTCATAAAGACATCAACAAGTGTTTAAATATTTTTGAAGTTTATAAGGGAGGTATGGGTTTGGGCCTAACAATTTCAAAGATGATTCTTTCACAGCTTGGCGGAGAGATTACTGTTAAATCAAAAATTCAAGAGGGCTCCAAGTTCAGTTATAGTATTCCAATAACTAACTATACCATATATGAGTAATAAAAAAAGAAAAAGTCAACCTTCAACTTAAATACGAGAAATGGCTTCCACTCATCTCTTGATGCACTCTTTCTTGATGACTCTGTAGATAATTATTTTTAATATTTTATACCTTAAGATTTGATTCCTCTCTAAATCAATAACTAATAAGATCACTCGAGGTAGATTGAAATCCCAAAACTGGAAATCACTAACACTCTGCTCAAGAAAAATGAGAATTCTTTATTTCCGAGTTCCAGACTCAAGCTCTCTACCTGTTCTGAAAATATATTCATGGAACTTGATAACTTCGGCTTCAAAATTATAATGCCAAAAAAATGTGATTCATATTTATTTTTCTTCTTAGATTAGTAAATCCAGGAGTACGTTTTGTCCCCACGAAAATAGGCTGCTACTTGTCCTTAAAGCAAGAGAAATTCCTCAAAAAATATTAACCTGAGTTATTAAGATCCTTACTTAGACTTCCACAAGGCAATTAAAATGGAAGAGCAAATAACTGAAAGCAAAATTCTATTACATGATACATTTTAACCGCTTTAAAGTATACACCACGAATCTAATAAGCAAATAGAGCCAATAAGTGAAGAAGGTTTAAAATTGATATAAAATTGTACTTAAATTTTAGTTGTTCTGCATTGCCCTAAAATTCAAATAGAGGCTCTTTCAAAATACTTTTAGTTGATGATGCACCTTACAACTTACTTGTGATGAAGGAGTTACTGAAAAACAACCTTTCAGTTGTGGATATTTCGACAGCTCTCAATGGCTAACAAGTAAAATTTATTTTTTAAAACATAATGGAAATTTTTAAAGCATTAGATCGAATTAACTCTAAGGAAAATCTTTCAGAAAATATTTTTACAAATTCAGCTCCAGTTTGCTAGTTTGAGTTTATCTTCCTCGATCTACACATGCCAGTTTTAGATGGAGAATAAGTAAGAATTTTTTCTTTTGAGTTTTATCACTTTATTAAACTAACTTTGATATTTAGGTTGTGAGAATTTTGAGAGAGCAAGAGTAAAAGGGAGAGATCAGTTTAAAAAATACTCAGGTTATTGCATTCTCAGCTATTTCCAGAAAATAATTCACTGAATTGAAACACCATAAACTTTTTGATAGATTTTGTAAGTTTTAATGCTATATGTTTATGTAACTATAGTGGAAAAGCCTATAACTTATGAAAGACTGAATGATCTCTTCAATACTGAATGAGATAATTATTAAAGGAAAAATATGGTTAGAAAATAAAAAAGGCAAGAAAGAGAGATTCTTGAAATTCAGTGAACCTTTAAATAATAAAGGCATTCAAGCTATCTATTTCGGATTTGATTTAATTTTCTTAAAACATCTCTAATTTATTTTCTTCTTTCTATAATATTTTCAGTTGCCTTTCATCTTCTTTTGTAGCTATTCAATTATTTTAACTTTTACTGCTGCAGTTATTGCTCTTGCTATTGCTACTGAAAAAGGAAAAAAAGTTTCACATGTAGGACTCGATTCAAGGTCTTACCTCCGATCTACTTATCATACCCTTCTCATAATTTCAGCTATGAAATTATGAACAATTTTATAATATAATATACTTTAATCTCAAGAGAATACAATAAAAATTAAATGCAGTTGCTTATTCCAATATACTATTATCCGTTCAGCCCCGATTTTTCAAAAAAATTTCATCTTCCTTCTGTAAAGCCTGGACGAACAAGGACAAAGATCTAATCCTCTGTGTTTAAACTTGGTACTGTAAGAGCTCCTATATCTGCCGAGTAATTCTAGAAAATTTCAAAAAAAGGTAATTTTACTGATTTATTATATCCCAAAATTTTAAGGAACGTTCTTGCAACATGCCAATTATGGATTGTTTTTAAGCTACTTCTCTAAAGGTCAGTAAAAAGACTAAAAAAATTGGATACTTACTTTAAAACTGGCTTCATTGCCAGTAGTATAAAATAGGGCCTAAAAGGATAATACTAAGATGAATTTAAGAAATACCTTTATAAGCCTTTAAATTTATTATTACTATATAAATTATTTTTAGATATCTCTATTATTGAGAGAATATTCATGAACTAAACTTAAATAATCAAATTATAATTTACTCTAGGTTATTATAATGAGAATTTGATTGTTTTTTTAATTTATATTTTTAAGAAATTATTTATAATATCTAAATCATAATTATAATATAGGTGATTATAAAAATTTGAGTTTATTATTCAATAATTTTTAATCAATTTCATTTAATTATTTATTAAAATGATCAAGAAGTATCATTTCTTGAGTATTATCAAAATTTTATCAATTTTTTAATTATTTTTAAGTGACCCAAGAAGCTCAATTGCTTGATGCTTGTTTAACTTATCCTTTCCGAGGGATTAAGAATATAAATATAATTTAAACTTAAATCATAACTAAATTATGCAAATGCTTCTAGGGAAAGTATATGCTATTTAATTTTCAAAGCTATAGCAATACTCTAAAAATATTTTTTAAAAAAAAGTGTATAATTCAATCTTGGGTTCCCTAAAGTTTGTTTAAGATTGACTCTAGCAGTCCCCGATTCTTATAAATTAGCTTTTATCATTTAATAAAATACAAAACCAAGAAAGCAAGATATTTTTAAACTTTATCCTTTGCTCTAATTATAATTTTTTTATTTCTCAAAACTCTCACTTTTATTTAGTTTTCTATTCGAAACTATGTTTAGTTCTTCTATTAGATTTTGAAAATAAAAAGTGAAAGAATCATAAAGGAATTTGTCATTATGATACTCCTCCTACCATTTTTGTTTCTGAATTATCAATTTTAATTAATTCATGACTTTTTTTTACATTTAAAAATGAATTTAAATTATCCAATAATCCCAAAACCTTCTCCAGAGATCTAAAGTTAGAAAAGTCCTTTAGTAATTATTTGCATCAAATTGATTGCTACTCTACAGCATTCTATTGTCCGTTAAATAAACCCAAAATTATTCAGCTCTTTACTAAACCCTTCTTTTAATTTGAAATAGCATAACTTGTTTATAATGATAACTTATAACTATTATAAAAGTTGGAATTTATTAATTAATTATACTATTTAAGTAAAGACTTTGATAAGATTTATATAGCTGTTTATCAATCTCTGCATTTCAAGCTCTAATTTAAATACAATAAATTTGCGTGAAATTAGAAAAAAATTAAAAGATTTAACTGAAGATATTATAAAGTATAATTTATATCTAGCAAGGAGTAATTTTAAATCAGTTGATTATTTTTTTATAATTAATTAAAGTGCGACTTAAAGATTGAAAATTCTATAATGATAAACAGTATTTTTAAGTTAAAAGATTTAATGATAAATAATTTAAAAAATTAATTTTTTCTACAATACTATTTATTTATAAAATGATTAAATTTATAAATGGAGCCACTTTTACAGAAGTCAAATAAATAGAAAATAATTAACTAGATATACTTTCATTTAGTCTCTTCTCAGAAAAAAATTAAATAACTTTAAATCCAGAAGAATTATGAAAAGATCTATTTAAATTCAAGAAAGTATAAATGAAGGCAATGATGAAGTGAGCAAATATGGCTATGTGAAACTAATTTTGATTAAAACTTATATTTATACCATGAAATAAGATAGTTTTTAAATTTTAATATCACTATAATGAAAATCATGCTTTTTTTTAAATCTAAATTCTACCATTTATTATGTGGAAAATTTAGAAAAATAAAACTTGAATGAATAAGTAGTCCTTTATGAATGAAATTCTACTAAAAACACTATATTCATTTTTGGGTTGATTTAATATTATAACCCTATTGATTGAATAAGTAAAATATATTGTTCAAGCACACTAAATGACTAAATATTAAATGAATAACTGACAATTTATCAAGCATTATTTATTATAACTGCTTTACTTGAGTAATCTTCTCTTAATCGTTATTATTAATTATACTGATAATTTATTAGAAAATAGAAATAAGGGATCAATTTAATTAAAATGGAGCAAAGAGGAAGTAGTTGAAATAGCTATAATTATAATTAAATTTTACAGCTTTGTTAAATCTAAAATAGTTTTAGATATTCTAAAAATTTTAATATGACATAATCTCTATCTTCTTATAATAGTTGTAAGTATTGCTATTTGAAAAATAAAGAAACAAATCAAATAAAAACTTGATTAGCTATTGAACAATTTTGCAGAATAGAAGTTGAATCTGTAAAATTAACTGCAAAAATTTGTAAACTCCCTTTTTATAAATTTATACTATAATTGTTTTTAACAAACTCTTAACTTAAATAAAAACAAAATGAATTTCGGCACTAAGATTGAATTATTAAAGCTTAATAAAAACTATATTATGTATTTTATGATAAAGTTTTTTTCAGAGAGATTTTCATAAATATATGTTAAAAAGAATTAAATTAATTAAAATTTTAAGACACCTTTTTTAATATCAAATTCATCCATTTTATTTATTCATAATGGGTCTCTATAAATTATTCTCAGAAATCAATTTTAAATATTTTTTCAAGCAAGGATAAATATTAAGATAGAAATTTTTTTTTAAATATTATAGGGTGCATATGAATACATCATCGAGGGTAAGGAAAACCTAATGAAGATAGATTTCTTGAGCAAAGTGGTATATATTACATTAGAGATTTTTTAAAAGCATTAATTGTCAAGAACATGAACACTACCACCCCAACCTATGTTATAGTTTTAGTTTCCGCGTCTTGAGCAGCTTACTGTAGAGAGTAAGCGAGAACTCCTTATGAATATTGTAGTCCCTTAGAGTTTTCTTTGAGCATGATGTTAATTTATTTTTTGCGGCTGCTCAAAAGTAAGCGAATGGAAGCATACTTTTGTAACTTCTCTTTGCCTTTCAATGAAAATAAATCTCTGTTGATCGGGAGGGATATTTTACTTGTCCTATACGATTGTCTCCTTGGCTGCCGCTTTCAAGTTGCAGGTGTTGAGGTTGTTTTTGTAGATGTAGTCGCTGTAGTAGGCATTTATATAAAGATTTAAATTATTTTAAAGCTTAATATTGATAAATCTATAAATAATATCTGAGGTCTAAAAAAGTTTATGTTTATGATTCAACATAATCTTGGGAAAAAAATTATCGTAAAAACAATCTCAGTTGAAGAAAAACTCCATCTTGAAAATTTACTTCAAATGAGATGTTTTTTAAATTAATTTTTGACAAGATTATGATGAATCATCTCCAACATAAACTTTTCATGACCTCAGACATTATTTCCTTCTTTAATAAAATTTAATTCAACCATTCTCTAAATTACACTATCCGTTTTATTTAAAACTGCCACGTCTTTAAAGAGCTAGATTAAGAACTAAGCCTCAAATAAGCAACAGAAAGTAAATTGTTATGTTTAAGAATTTTGCAATTTCAATAGAATTTATTCAATATATTATGTATATAAGAAAAAGGACTCAATGAGAATGTATTTCTAAGTTAAACCAATCCACGATAATCTATTCATATTTGCCCTATATTAAATAATTGAAGGACACGATACATTAACAGATGCAATAGCTATCTAGAGACAAAAGGGAGAGAGATTGGTTAATATAGCCATTAAGAATATAGGACTATTGATGGGTTGTTTGGGGATCTATGGATACTTTTTTCGTGAGACTGGAGAATCTATCTATTTTATTGCAATAATTTTTTTATATTTTACTGTGGTTTCTCCATTTATAACATGCTTTGCATCTTTTATTTCTCTGCTTGTAATAAAGCTATTTCCCTCCACGAGCTAGATAGTGCCTTTCATTTTACTCTTTATTTGCAATATTAATATCACGGAGCGAGCCATATTTGAGTATCCTGATAATTTCAGACTTACAGAACCGTAAGTATAATTTCATTATTTTTTGCAAGAAATTCTTTGCTGTTATTAAAAAAAGTTATCCCTTATTTAAGTTTTAATATAAATCAAGCTGATTTTCATCTCAATAAGTTAATCTGTTTTAGTTTGTTTATTGTTAATGCTCACTAAGAATTTTTCAACACCTCTCTTCATACATATTATTTATAATTTAAATACTCTAATTAATATTTTACAAGTAGGACTTTCAAACTCATTCATTCTAGCATGATAAAATTTTAATTCTAAAGAAGTTTCAAACAAAATATAAGAAGTTTAAATTAGCCTTAATACATTTTAAATATAATTAAAAAAATTAAAATGATATGGGGATACTATATCATTAGAAACTATTATCACTACAGTAAGATATCATACTTTGATTACCTATTTCCTATATTTGGACTTTACTATAATCTCATGCACACTCTGTAATATAACTCAATATTTTAGAATATTTCAATCCAGATTTGATCGCTTGCACTTTCATGCTAGTTTTTTTTACTGATCTCTGTGCAAGATAGCAAGTAGAAGGACTTAAATAATTTTTACTATTTGAATAAATATCTATTTTAATAAATGCATATAGCAGCTAAGTGAAGCAAAAGAAAACTAAGTAAGAACAAAAAAAGATGGTTAATTATAGGGCAAATTTAATAATGAGGCTTTTCCTAAGCCATATTTTTCATAGACTTTATATATAATTATTGAAGTTTTAATAATGTGATAGAGAGAGATAAAAGAAAATGTAATCACCATTTAAGAACTAATTATTAGAGAGTTCATCACTATATCAGTTTTTTTACAAGGTTCAAATTCCAATAGCAAACTTTTTTTGATTATTTTCTTTCAAAAAAATATTATATCAGCGAAAGCTGTTAAAAAAAAAGTTAAATTATAAGTGGAACAATTAAGATGAAGAGGTAGATATTTTAGACAAAAATATATTAAAACGAAGTTAAGGTGAAAATAAAATAGAGATATATTTTAAATAGTTCAAAATAAAAAAAAACTGACGGATTTAGTTTAAAAGCACACTATGGTTGATTTATACTTTTTTTAGTTTCTGGTGTTCGTTTATAACTTTCCGATATCGTATATAATTGCTTTAGATTAAAGACAGCTTTGAGAGCACTTTGCAAGTCATCCCTTAAGGAATTATATATTTCTATATTATTATTCTGGTAATAGACCAAAGCTCTCACAAGATTCAGTACGCCAATCATGAAGCGAAAATCATCCTGAATGCAGATTAGATAAATGATATTCATGAAAAGCTTGAACATTTCACGTCAAAAGAAATTTCGGGACTCTTTCCTCTACATTAAAATGCTATAAAAATTATATAAATAGAAATCCATATTTATGGACTAAAGTTTTTATCATAGGTCTAATTCTTCCAGTTTGAATGCTATAAATTTATTAGGCATTTTAATTTACTTCTCTATTCGATCTAAAAATAATTCAATAAGTATGTTTATTTAATAAAAAATTGCAAATATAAAATTCAGAATTACACGATATCCGAAATAAATGGTTCCTTCATCTCTAAAAATATTATATTTAAAACCAAATAGGATTCAGGATAAAAATAAGGAGCTCAATTAAATCAGAAACCTTAATTATGGCATTCTAGATAAAATCCGGAAAGCTAATGAGTTAACAAGACGATTATTTATGAAGTGATTGTAAAACATAAAAACCAGAGAAAAATTAGCATAAGTTTTTCGAGGATAAACGACATTTAGAGTCTTAAAAGGTGAAGAATATATTAAATTTCAGATGGCCTAAAATATTAAAGCTTATAATATAATTCGTAACCAGTTACTACAAATTTACTGAAAAGATTATGAAAAATACTGCGCGATCTCAAATTTTGTTTCCTAGTTCGAATTTGTTAAAAATTAAGAGTGAGAGCGGATTCATCCTAAATTTTCATAGGTTAGGATCTTATAATTGAGTGGTCTTAAATTATATTTTTAATGGTTTACTTTGTATATATATACATGCAGAGTTTTGAACTTCTAAAACTACCAGCGATTAAGAGTCCGTTCAAAGTAGAGATACCATTATTATTATCTGGTTTGCTTCCTTATTTTTTATATCAAAGTTTTCGAATTTGAAAAGTATGAGGACTATCTTAGTAAAAGACTTCTAAATAACTAAACAAAATTTTTTCTAGGCTAAAAATGCGTTACTTTAGTGCTATTCTTCATTTTTATAAAATATGGGAAAAGCAGACTTACATTCCTCGAAAAAATTTAAACTGTATATAGCCTTTTTAATCTTAAATGTAGGAGAGTAATGAAGTTGAAGCTGGAAAAAGCAAAGAGTTAAGAGTAAGTAGCCTTAGAAAAGACTCCATGTACTTTGGCCACTCAGAAAAAGGCATCAAGACACCACTATCAAAATATCTATAACAAAAACAAAGATATAATGTCAAAGAAGCAGATGACAAGCTATTCAAACTTAAAAGCAATGAGTCAGATTTTGGCGCATAGTATATCCTCATTAGGTCAACCCCAATTCAAAAAAGTACTCAGCTATTAGTCCTCATTATTCCTATTATCCATTTTATTTTATAAATGCTTTATCTGATTTTTTGCTATAATAATGACATCTCAAAATTTAAGCAACTTGAAAAGACTTCAAAACGCATTAGAGCTATGTTCTTTTCTTCAATAGCTCATGAGTTAAGAACTCCTTTAAACTCAATCATCCCAATTAGTAAGGAGTTATAAAAAAGACAAAAGGGCGATGATGAAACTTCTAAGCTTTACATTTAAATCATAATTAATTCCTCTCACCATCTCGAGAACGTAATAGAGGATGCACTTAATTTAATATTATAGATTTAACTTGACATGAATCGAATTGAGAATAACTAATTTGATATTAACTTATCGATGTTCAAAATTAGAGAGACAGTTGATGAAGTTGCTAATATAATGAGATTGTAACTTCAATAGAAAGGGCTTGATATAATCATAAAGGTAGATGAAAATGATATCATATTAAGAAATTAAAAGCAATAATTTAAGATGAATCAGTGCCTGAAATTATCAAAAGTGACTAAAAGAGATACAAACAGATACTTTTTAACCTTGTGGGAAACGCAAATAAATTTACTTTCAAAGGCTCAATTCAAGTAAAACTCAAATTCGTCAACTAAACTCTCATATTTATTTTAAATTTCTCATAACATCTGTAAAAGACTCAGGAGTAGGTATAAGTGCAAAGGATTTAAGCAAACTATTTCAATTTTTTGGTAAAATTTAAGCTCATAAAGATATCAATAAGTAATTGAAAAAGTTTTAAATTTATAAGGGAGGCATGGGTTTGGGGCTCACTATTTCAAAAATGATTCTTGCCCAGCTTGGAGGAGAGATCACTGTAAAATCAAAAATTCAAGAGGGCTCCAAGTTCAGTTTCAGTATTCCGATTACTAACTATTCTCTGACTGAATTACCAAAAAGGAAAAAGACAACCTCCAATATCTTTTAGAGAAGTGGCTTCAATGCATCACATGAAGCTCTTCTCGATGACTCAGCAGATAATTAACACTACTTATTTTATGCATTAAGATATGATTCCTCTTTAAATAAACAACCAATAAGATTAATCATTCACTATTGAGATACCTAAGTTAGAAGTCACTTAGACATTGCTCGAGAAGAACGATAACTTGAGTAATCCAAATAAAGGAATAAAGATTTCATCCAGGTCTGAAAATCTTAACATAGAGCCTGAAAGCTTCATTTAAATTATTTTAAAATTTAAATACATTTTTCCTCAATTAGTATATTTAGCAGCACATATAGTCGCCACAAAAGATAGCTGCCACTTGCCCTTAAAGTTAGAGAAACTCTTCCTAAAAACTTAAACCGCGCCATTCAAGTTCATATCAAGGCCTGACCAGAACAAAATTTATAGAAGAGCAGATTAGAGAAAGTAAAAATCGATTCTACGATAATTTAAAACCAATCGAAAGCAGACGCCATGAATCAGAACTACTTTTAATAGAGAGTATCAAGGGGGATAGTTTTACAAATTCAAAATATAAATTTGTTGAATATAAGTTTTTCTGCATTACCCTAAATCTCAATATAAGAAGGCTTCAAAATACTTTTAGTTGACGATGCACCGTACAACTTACTTGTAATGAAGGAGCTTTTGAAAAACAATCTTTCAGTTGGAGATATTTAAACAGCTCTTAATGGATAATAAGTACAAATTTATTTATAAGCGAAAAGTTATTTTATAAGCATTAGAAATGATAAAAGCAAAGGAAAATCTTTCTGATAAAATTTAATAGATTCAGCTCTAGTATCCCTGTTTGACTTTATCTTCCTAGATTTGCATATGCCAGTCTTAGATGGAGAACAAGTAAGAAATATTTTTACTACGAATTTTTATGCTTTTAGCTAATTGAACTTTTAATGTATAGGTTGTGAAAATTATGAGAGATTAAGAGTAGAAGGGAGAAATCAGTTTTAAGAATACAGAAGTTATTGCATTTTCAGCTATTTCCAGAAAACAATTCAGTGATTTGAGACACTGCAAACTTTTTGATAAATTTTGTAATATTCAAAGCCAAAGGTTTATTTTTATTTTATAGTGGAAAAGCCCATCACATTTGAAAGATTGAATAGTCTATTCTATACTGAAAGAGATTGAATAAATTTTACTTATTATGTTTTAAATAGCTTTTTGGTGAGACTACATAAATTTCACTTTAACTTAATAATATCTAAACTCAACATTTGGATTGACAATTTCTCATTAAAATTAATTGATTTATAAACTCATTCAGAGATTTTTTTTAAAATTATTTTAGAAGTTAATTAACTACCAATTAAGATTTCAAATTAACTTTACATCAATTTCTTAAAATATAGGTAGAATATGAATGGATTAGAGAGATTGCAAAAAAGAGATGTATAGTTCTTCATAATTTTAAATTAATAAAGACATCTCTAGATAAATAACTGCCTTGATCTTTAATTGCGTACTTTTGAGCCTCACTGAATCAGATTTAGTTTGCACTTTTTGAAACATCTCTTATTTATTTTCCAACTTTTCCTCTTTTCAAACTATTCTTCAGCTAATTAATTTTCTTCATCTTCGTCATCGTCTTCCATATAATTTCTTTTACTATTGTTGCTATTACTATTATAATTATTTGTCGGAAAATTTTTTAAAAAAAGAGGCTGACTAGTGGGAGTTGAACCTTGGTCCAAAAAAACACTCATCTAGCTGTTAACCCTCTGATCATGAGGCTTCAATCAAGATCTACTTTTAAATTTATTTCCAATATCTCTTACTCACGATCACCTATTCATATTCTACTCATAATTAAAACAATAGTGTATTTATAAGTATAATATGTTAAAAGGTGATTGATGAATATAAATAAATCCGAATAAAAGGGAAAAGTACATGGTTTTTTCTAATTACAATTTAAATAGCAATAAAAGTGTATGTCTGAATTTATAAAAGGAAGTTTGATTTCCCAACAATTAGGTTCAATATTTTTCGTTTCGTTGCTACAAAATTAATAAAAAAACCCCCCTTAATATGACAAGAAAAAAATTAAGTTGTGTATTTTAATTTTCTATATTAATAATTATAATTTAAAAATTTTTATAAAAAAAAGCTTTTAAAATAGATTTGAATTTGAATTTTAATTTAATTTTTCCCTATTAAAAACTTTTTTCTTTTTGAATTATTTGTTTTTTTCTAACTTTTTTAAAAGTTTATATTTTATCACAATGTTTGTTGGAAAATTTTATTGATTTTTTCATTTAATTAAAATTTTTTTTTCAATAAATTGATTGAAACATAAAAAAATTAAAAAGGAGAAATTTTTTAAAGTATAGTTTTGCCCCGTGCTTCCTCAATTTTTTCTCTTCTTAAAACTCTTTTGAAGTTATGACATTGCTCTGACTGGTTAAAGTTTATCATAGTTCTGCGGGGAAATCTTGTGACAACCCCAATATGCAACCCCATACCCCTCTAACGGGTCGTGAGAAACAAAAGTAGCTTGTTGCCCCTCGTGCCAGAAATTCTTTTAGTGTGATCCCCCATTTGGGAAAGGGCAAAGGGGATTAATAAAGGATAAGAAAAACCACAAGATGAAGAACGTATTCAATTTTTTTCCCCGCTTCTCTCAACACTGACAGTTCGTTCGCGAACTCAAACCTCCTCTTCCTTCTTTAAAAGGTATCGTAGGGAAGATCTGTAAGCAGCCCTCTTCTTGTTGATGGTGTCTTTCGCTTCGCATAGCAAGGGTGGGGTTTTTTTGAACACACCCCTCCAAATTAAATCTAAACAAAATTTGTTTTAGCAGCTGAAAACTTCTGACCCCATACACAAAGGGCTTCATTCATGAATCAATTTTCCTTTCTTCTCCTCTTGCTTCCTTTTTATTGAACTTGTAAAGGGATGTGCTTGCTCTTAGGGGCCCCATCTTTAAATTTTTCTTTTCCCTAAATTAGAACTCAGCCATGTGCTTTTCTCCATGTGTTTTTTGGGGAAAAAGAAGGGAAAGAAAGTTGCCAAAAAATTTGAGAAATAAAGCGACCCACTTTCTAATGCTTCATTAGATTTTATTTTTTTCAGCTGATGGAAAAACTTTCCTTATTCCCGCTTAGGCCGAGGATATTGAACTGCCGTTACATTACTCGCATTAAAAAAAGTTTCTTCCCTCATTGATTTTGGACAGCAAAAGAGGAGCAATCGGGTGCTAGTTTAAAGCCACCGACTTCTCAACCTTGGCTTCAATTTAAACACGAGATCTCTTGTCGGGTCAAGTTCAGAGAGCTCTCCTTTCATTAGTGCCAAAAGCATCTTGTTTGGGTTTCGTTCCCAAATTTGTTTACTTGTGTTTGGGGAAAGGTTGATGTCTCTTTGCTAGGGTTGGGTTTATCCCTTAAAATTTAAAATTTTAATTATGAAAGCCTGCCACTTATTATATGTATGCTGTTCCCAGGGGGCCCAAAAAAAAAAAAGCACTCAGAGAAATAGAGTGCAAAAATGTCAGTTATTGATGTTCCATTTTCTTTTTTTTTTGATCTCTATTTATTTCTTATTTGTTGATTTTCTACGAATTAAGTTCAAAACGCATTAGTAGTGCTACTTTAAACCCTTGGCAAATTTAGTAATGTACGTAAAAAGGCTTAAAAAAAGCTGCTACTAATTTCATTTCACCGATTTAACTGCTACTAATTTTAAATTGCAGCAACTTTAGTTGCTACTAAAATTTAAATTTTAGTATAAAATTTTAAGAAATTAAAAATTTTTAAAAGCAAAAAATTAATTAGTAAATATTTTCGTAAAATTTGGGAAAAACCAATATTTTTTCTTCCGCTACTATAAATTTCCAAATTTTAAAAAAAAAATTTGAAAAAAAACTAATCGAATCATCATGCATGTAATCCCCATTTCTCAAAATAGGACACAAATTAAATTAAATAAGAAAAATTATTTAGAATAAAGATATTTCAAAACTTAATTCTTTTTTTCATTCTTATTTTTTAATTTCTCCATTCTCATACTATTATTTAGGTTTATACTTGCAACTAGGAACGATCTAACTAAATAAATTTTGTTATCCAACCTAAAGTTTCCAACATCTATAAGAACTCGCAAATTTAAATATAAAATCATAAGGAATTCAATTTTCTTTCGCAATTTTAAAAAGAATACTGCTCTGCCTTCCTTTTTTTAGTTGTATTGCAAATAAATTTACTATTTAAAAAATTTATCCTATAGTATTAAAAATTTTAAAGGACCCCCAAATATAAAAAAACCATCTTAATTTACCTGATTTGCTTTTTCTTAGCTCTATCTATTTCAGCTTGTCATCCTATGGATCTCACTTTAAAAAGAAATTTTTTGTTGGATCTTAAAAATAATTTAAAAATTTAATAAAAATTAAATTTTAAAAAAAAAAAAATTTAAAGCAATTCCTTTTTTTAAAATCAGAAATTAAATATAAATAAAATAATTTTTTTTTAAGAATTATTACCAAATTTGTGATTTTCATAATAAATAAAATAATTTTAAATTTTTTAAATTCCTATTTAAAAATAAATTGGCCAGATTTTGAAATAAAAAAGGATTCTTTAGTTTTTTAAAAAAAATTTTAAAAATAAGTAACTTAATCTTTTAAAAAAAAAAAAATAGGGAACTTTTTGGCAAACCCGCTTTGAAGCCATTTTTAATTTTTTAAAAGATTT
>JAJKFJ010021033.1:0-20423 GCA_027382625.1 Tetmemena sp. SeJ-2015
ACTGAGTGTCTGCTCATAGATTATGTCCATCCATGCCTATAAGGGTCAGGAGGATGAACGGGAGACTACTCACCTTTCATTAACTCTCAAATGAGCTGCTGCGACCACATTCTCCCCAGGGCTTATGCTTCCTTAATATCTTGTCTCATTTAAGCACTCACTTTCTAGCCAATGAAGTACGAAATCTGAGAGCCTTGAAGGAATGGGCAACCGGTGCCTAGTGAGAGTCGGATGCGTACTTAAATTTAACTTTCTAATAAAATACTTGCTTTACAAATAATGTTAAGAGATCTTTGATAACTCCTCAATTATATAAGATAAAACTTGAAGATAAGTTTAAATAGCAAATATTCAGAGTTTTCTGCACTATAAGCCCTACAACTAATCTTCTCATTAGGATTAATATAATTAATCATCTTTAAGTGATAAATTCAACTTGGCACTGGTTTTAAGTATTAGTCACCTACTCTTCCTAAATCATACCAAGCCTAATTTGGTACCGCGTCACAAGTCTAAGATATATGCTTTCCATCATAGTGTATTTTGCTTATTATTAATTTTTGGGCCAGAATATTTAAGGCTGCTTAAGCTTTGAAGCGCATTTGAAACATGGCGGTGCAAGCTAATGCAACACCACAAAATTTTTAAAGTATGTGCGGTCCCGGGCTTATGTGCGGTGCTGGTACCGCACGTGCGGTGCCGGTACCGCACGTGCGGTCCGGAACCGCACGTGCGGTGGGGGACTCAGGGCCCTATAATAATAACGATATCTTCATAATTTGTAGGTGAGGGGTAACTGGCTTCCTTCTAGGCTACTTTACTTCTACAGGCGAAAATATAAATAAAGAACAAAATATATATGGCGGAATTATAATAGAGTCTTCAGGTTAATTATGAACAAGCTTGCAATTGCTCTCATTTAAACTCATTTAGTCTAAGTGAGTTTATCCTTCTTTCACATCAACCTTGTCTATCAAATAAATATTATATTAATGAACCAAGATATATTTTAAGCTTCAGGTGGGTTTCCAAAAATACTAAGCTAAAATTAAGATGAAAAATAATTTTACTCCCTCTGAAAAGTTCTAACAATTATAAGAGTTCATAGATGGGGGAAATAAACTATTTTAAGTTAATTATTTAGGAATAACAAAGAAATAATTTTCTTAGAAAAATGAGAAGGATACTTTATTTCCTTTTCAAAGAAAATATAACATATTTACAAAAGTCCACGATTTTAAAGAATAAAATTAGCTCGCTAATACCACAGCAGCAATAAGATTGGTACTAGACTTCATTTTAATAAAAATAAATTTTGTTTGTTTTAGATCTTTTGTCTAAATTACCTCTGCCTTTGGATGCCATTTTTAAATTAAGAACTATTTCTTCATTGTATGAAATTTCAATTTCATTCTTAGACTTTTACTTTTTCTCCTCTTCTTAATCAATAATTTTAACTGGCTGAGAATCTTCCTATTCATTAATTTCTGCTACATTAGGTAGATCTAGTGGCAATTTATGTGTCCTTGGATCAGTAGTTTATCTTTGGATTGATCCCTAATTGGCATGAATTTTAGATTTTGTCTTATAAATCTTTTGCGCTTATTATCTTTGTTAGTGAAGCACTTCTCTCCAAGTGTTTTATTTTTGTTCTTTGTGATTTTCAGTATTTTAAGATGTAGAAGCTTTTGAACTATCTGTTTATACTTTGAAGTGACTGAGCTGGATATGATTTGTGATTACTATGAGAAATAAGATACACTATGCTGTTATTACCCCAAAGAAGTAGAGGTAGTTGTCAATCGTGTCTGCTGTGTCGTAAACCATAAATTAAAATAAAAAGAAAAATCCTTACAGTAAACAGTTTATGTGAGAATGAACTCCCATTTGGGGAACAGTTAAAATATCTATATAGTTCCCAGATAAAGATATTCGTGTAATTAAAGAAAAGAACATAATAGCCTATATAAACACAAAGACAGCTCAACAACCCTAGAATTGCCGTAATCTTGTTTATCTTGTATTCTTTAAGCGTGATTTCTCTTCCACTCTTTGGAAATCTTTTAAACAGCACCAAACTCATAAACATCAACCCTGTTATGTAAATTAAAGATTAAATAAATGATAAATGTCTTTTCAACTTATATTTTAGGTTAGAATTATGAAGCAATGATAAAACCACATACTGAAATTCAATACCTACATCATACCATCTCCAGGAATCTCTGAATTAAAAATACATAAAATAAGAAATTAAAAAATTCCTTTATCCAAATTAGAATTCTTAGTAGCTCATATTATTTACTGGGTAAGAATTTTATTTATTTAAAAAGAGAAGAATGAAATAATTTTAAAGCATTTTCGAACCCTGGATTTGAGGATGAGTCTATAAGGGATTGAGAATAAGAGTAGGGTTGAAGTTGAAATATCATACACCTTCTATTTTGGATATCAGTATTTGCAATTGATCCTAGGTATTCACATTTCATTTTAATTTAATTTAGCATTTAAATTAACATATAAGATACTTTTGAATGATCGATTACTACCATGCGAAGTATAGTACCACAAATATTGCAAGCATTAAAAGAAAATAAATTTAAAGCTAGATAGATGTTATTAAGATTTTGATAAAGAGATTGCGTTGAGTTTTGGCTTTGATATTTACGATTTAGGAGCCTCCTCCCGACTATCTGCATGTCTTATTGTTATCATCATTTTATATTTCATCTCGAATATTTTCCATTATTTATTAGTTCAGCCCTTTTTTTAAAAAAATTTATTTTTTTAAACCCTGGAAAAGAGGAAAAAGCTTCATTTTTGGGTTAAAAAGAAAAATTTAAAAAGCGTTTTCGGCCGGGGGAAAAATTTGCTAGAAAAATTAAAAAAAAGGAATTTTATTTTTTAAACCCCCAATAAAATTTAATAAAGCCAATAAATTATATTAACTCCCCGAAAATTTATTTTATATTTTTAAAATATGGGGTCTACTTATTAAATTAAACAAGATATAACCTTTTAATTTCATAAAAAATATGTATAAAATTAGTTAATAATTTATATTTTTTATTACACCAGTTGAATCATAATTTTATTAGAAGACATAAAATTGATATTGATATTAAATATTTGATTAAAAAGTGTAATAAAGAAAAATAAAGAAATAAAGACTGAAGCAGATCATTGCTTTTACATTCCTCCAACAAGTCTAAGAAAGACTGCCTTAGACTAGCTAGGATCATTAAAATCTAACTACTAGGATTCGTTTGCTCCTTTGGCTGACTTATTCGCTAGTTGTACGCTATTAGTTGAAAGACTTTAGTTAATTGCTTAGTAGCTGATAGATGAAACCTTCTTTCTCTCATTCACTCTTTGTCTTTAAACTCTAACTGGAGTATTATCATGTAGAGTTCCAGACTGATCATCAGCTTAATCATTTCTAACTGATTCTATAAGCTGTGAACTAATTCTATTTGCCTCAGATTTGTGATGCCCTGTCGAATTGCTCCCGATTAATTTGTTCTTCTGTTTGATGAAGATCTTCTATTGGAGTCTTCGATTAGAGGACAGTCTATTATGAATTTTAATTGACTTGTATTCCTGAAGTGGCCTTATTTTGAATTTTTTCTGATGCTATGTTTATTATCTGGTTTGCAAATATTTCACTTGTTGGCTGTATTGCAGTTTGCTGGCTTATACATGCTGCTTTAGAATCTCCATCTTTTGAACGCTCTAAACTTTAGCTTCTTTGCCTTATATCTGTAATAAACTAAGTGCATTGTGCCTAATTCCGATTGCTTTACGGATTTATGGTTTCTGTTTCCAGTTGCAGTGTTGCTTCTCTTTTCTAACTTCACAAAGGGAAGACTAATCAAGTGGCTATTGCTCCAGTGTTTATTTGAGTTTCAGAGGGTATCTAATCTTGTAATTCACTCTGATCTTCATAGTAAGCATTCTAACCGCCTCCTAAAATTGCATTCTTCCAATACAAATAGTTTTGCGCCTCCTCCTTATCCAGCTTTAATTAAATTGAAATAAATTTTTAGCTTTCTTCTAATGCCTGTAAAAACTTAATCAGAATCTCGATAGGACCCCTCGCCCAGATCTACCTATTCATGTGCCATTTGCTACTACAGTTTAATCTGGCGCCTGATATTGTTTTGAATTTTTTACTTGTCTGTAATTACAACTCCCTCCAAGTCCTTGTTAATCAACATCAATGAAAGTAAGTTTTTCTCAAACTCATTTGCAGCTAAAATTAATTTGCTTTCATCTAGGGCCTGTGATTCCTTAAAACTTTAGTCCAAGAAATTATTTCTAGTTGAGGCTCCAACATCTTATCCATCTCGTTTTAAGATAGGATATAATCAAGATTTAATATAAAATGATAATTTAAAAAGCTCTGTATACCTAAAAGAAAAAAATATAATTCTCTCATTATAAAATAATCTATTCTCTAAATATGATAAATATTTAATATTTATATCTTTTCATTTGCAATTCTTTCATACTGTGTGCTTTTCATTGAGTTGTTTTTATTATCTGTTAAATTATCTCTAATGCTTGCTCTTGACAAGTCCTTGTCAGGGGAATGTTTACTTTCTTAGGAGTAGGGATTTTAATTATGCATATTCGAAACTTAATTTCTTTGAGCCACTCCATTCGCAAACATAGAAATGTCTTAGTTATAAGATATAGCATAGATGAACATAACAAATTTATATTAGTTCAACTCAAGCTACTCCTCATGTAGCAAAGAAACATTTTGACCTGTATTTGCATCCAATATTTGAGGCGCCATCAGTTTACTGTTCTCATAAGTGCCCTCACTAACTGAAAAGTTAGCTTCTGGGTTATCATATATACTTGACTGAGCAGCTAAAAGTAGTGGATTTCTCGTAATACCATAATCTCCGTTATCGCTCATTTTCATGTCAAATATGCTTTGATTCAAGATGCTCTTTCTCTCAGCTTGCTCCATCATCGATTCAGTTTTCAATACATCATGCTGCTAGCCACCTTAATTTTAAAATCGGAGTCTTTGATAATCTTTAAAAAGTCTGTCTGAAGACACATTTCTTCCAAATAAAAACTAAGTGTGTTGCCTGCTTCCTACCTTCTCCAAGTATTAAGGGAATAAGTTTACTATTCTCTTGCTCTTCTCCTTTAATTAACCTCTTTGATTCTCTATTTGCTGCTAATATTTGAGTATTCTTTTAGATTTTTCACCTGTTAGTACCTACATAGTTTTAGGCCTCTTAACTTTGGTGCTTAATGTACGATTATCTCTTCCAAACTATTCTCCTATTTAAAGAAGTCCATTCAATAACTAATCTTCCGTGATGATTTAATTGTTGCTTAGTTCAAATACATCTTAAGAAGGGAGAGTGATGTTTACATTAAAATGATGCTGACTATTTGCCAACTGCAATTCTTGCTTTTTCAAGCTTTAATTTTAGTCAGAGTAATTTGGGATATTTTAAGGTTTGATACCATCTGAATGCCCTTAGCTAAATCTATCTTATCTTGCATTCCTTCGAATCTATTAAGAAGTCGGTGCTTCAAACTCACTTGATTTTATATCTTTGATACAAAAGAACTTCTTCCAGTTTTACTAAAGGAAGACATTTTCTTATCAAGAAACAGTTTAGAGGTGGAGATTTAGCTGGAATTCTCTCCATAGTCATTCTCAGCCTATACTATTCTAAAAAGTAAGTATTTTATTTGTAAAATTGAGTGATAAGTTAAACAATAGTAAGGTGCAATGCTCTGTCCCTATGAACCAAGGATCATAGTTGCTCTACTCAATAAGGTACGTAATCTTGATAGACTTCACTATCGATGTTGGATGCCTTTGCTGAATCCTTGAAATGACTTACTTAGAAATTAATTTATATCCAAAGGGAAATAAAAATTTCAAGCATTTACATTCCAAAGAGTTCATATTGATCGTCTGGTATCTTTTCCTCATAAAATTCCTATTGGCGATGGCTTTGATTTCCTAAGTCCTTTACAACATGTGAAAGTCTGGAAGCCATGTGACTTTATAACTGACCATTAGGTTTGAAATTGAGAGTGTGGTAATAAAAGTACTAGAAGAAATCTCTTGTGGGTATCTTATAGAGTTGAAGTGCATCAATTCCTTTGGGAAACTTATTTTTGATATCGCTGAGAGTCATTATATCCAAGAAGTTTCTAATAAACTTAAATCATCGAATGTTTTAAATTACTATAAAAAAAAGAGTATATTTCCTACTATGGCAAAGCATATATTTGATCTGTTCTTAGAATTTGATAAGAAATTGATGAGATCCTCATTGTTGAATTCATTCTTCTTATTCTCATTTAAGTTTACTAGGAAAGCTCTAATAACATCATTAATTGAGATTGAGTGAATATCTTTATACTAAATACGACCAAGCAGATCCGTAAAGATCCATTTCTTTGGCTGGAATCCCCCATCTCCGTTTCCAAATATTATAGTGTCCATCATCTTTATGTTTTCAGAAGTAGGTTGCTAGGGACTAAGATTTTAAAGTTGTTTGCATCTGGAATGTTTGAGGGGCTGCAGCTTAGTAAAGCGATTCGAATATGAAGCTCATATTGACTTGTTTCAAAATGCAGCTTAGCGTCACCTAACTTAGTTCTAATTTTTTATTCAGAACCTTAAAGTGGATTCTTTGATAGGGGAGCAAGACTAAATTTATTCTAAGGGTTGTAAATACTTCTGTTATTTCTATATTTTAATTAGCACATATATTTTAATTGGAAATATATGTGGAATATTGATGCTGAACGACCTATCAATCATAGTCAAATTAGTTCTATTTAATGTGGATGCGTTCATCTGAAGTAAAATACAATATATAAATATCTGTCGATGGCTTAATCTGTTGACAGAGTTATGTTTATTTTGCTAATTGATTTCTACACTAGAGTCTATTTGATAGTTGGCCTGATTGGGATTCTATTTTTGCTGTTACAATTATTTCTAATAATTATGGTAGCTGTTTTGAGACTGATCCCAACCGTTCGAGTTCATCATACCTCCAGATCTCGAGTATCCCTCCGTCTTCACTCTGCCACTAACATCGGCAGCTGAGTGAGATGACTAAGCTGCTTGGACTCGCGATAGGTTTAGGTTTCCAAAATTGGGTGCATTTTTGCGAGACTTGCCTTATGTGAATGGTCTATAGTTTGTCTATCTTACTTACTCGAACTGCATATTTTAATATGAAATCAAAGTTATTTTGTGTAGATTAAGGAATTAAACCCATTTAAGTTTTATCAAATCCAGCAGTATAAAATATATATTTTATAGAAAATTGCATATTAAATTGTATTAAACATATAAAAGAATTACCCTCTTGAATTCACAAATAAAGAGCAAATTGTTTAATAAGGAAATTAAATAAGCGTGTAGTAAATATAATAGAATGGAGAAAAGAGGATTTAGTTAGGCCTTCCCAGCTGAAAGCGATAGAAAGACGCAGATTATTGAAAGCATGCTTATCAAGCCCTCCAAAAAGCCAGATTTTAGTGCATTCAAGGGAAGTGATGTGCTAAAAAGAGTGCAACAATTCATGCCCATGTTCATTCAAACCACTGACAGACTACTTAGTGATCCTGAACTACTCAAGCAAAACTAAATGGACATCAATATAGAAGATAATGGCGACGATTCTAATAGAGTAAAGAATGAGATCATGGCAGAAGAAGGAATGGAGGAAGATAGTTAAATCTAGGAAGAACAAAAAAGAGATCCCAGTACTATTTGCATGGTAAGTGATACTCTTTATTTTAATTGATAGAGGCAATCAAAATTATCATTCAGTAAAATTAATTAAGCTTCTGTTTTCATTCTCCCCACTTGATCAATTCATCTAAAGGTATGATTAGCCTCATTTCAAAATTTTTAAACTTACCCTAACAAGTCCAGCTCTTTCAGGAGGAGGTTAAGCAATAGTTCTCGTGTATTCTTCGCTGTGCCAGACAGATTTCTTTTAATCCTTTTTGTTCTTGGAAGGCTTTGAATATTAGACTTTGATGACTTTCCCAAAAAATTCTGAGTCATTCATGTTGAAAATAGCGTGCTCACAGTCTTCTGATTCTTCAAACTCAATATATGCGAAACCTTTTTGCTGATCTAATAAAATAATTGATTAATGATTCTTAGACTTTTTAAGTCTTAAATTATGACTTTTGATCTATTGCTTAATTTAATGGCTTACCCATTGAGCTTTATTCTTTTGGAAGCTCTACTGATTTGATATCTCCAAATGGTATAAATGCAGCTCTCAAAGACTCCTCGTCCACTATAGTAGGCAAATTACCTATAATTTGAGTTTAGTTGATGATTTTTGATTATTATAAGGAAATGAGGGTGGATGTAAATTTCATACCAATTTAAATCGTAGTTTTTTCCATTCTATAATTATAAAATTTAATTAAGAAATGAAAGAAAACAAAGTTATCTCCTCAAAGTCTAATGTCTATGATAGGCTTTTTCAAGAGGTAATTATTCTTTATCTTAACTGGAATTCTCTTTTTAGCATAGACAAAGACTTGAAAATAAGTAGCAGCAGCAGAAGTCAAGAACCCGACCTATGACAGCTAATTAAAATGCAAAAGCAGATTTGAGTGTATCTGAGTAAATGATTATACTTATTTATTTCACTGTATATGTTAATCTGTTGTAACAAATTCAGCAGTCAATATCTCTCTCAACAGGTCTATTGACAAGTCTTCCATCCCTCAAAACTTAAGATAACAAGTAGCTAGCAAGCAGAGAAGTAAGAGCAGATAAGGAGCCAACAGACTCCAAGTCTCAAGTTCTTTGAATAATTAGAGCATCACAAGTTTCAGCACTCAACTTAATGAGTCAAGCTCAGTCATTAACACTCAGAGAAACAACTAAGACAATAGTTCTTAGTTAACCTCATAGAGAGAGATGGCTGGTTAAAAAGTCAGATCAATAAGACAGTTCACCAACTCCGGCATTAGTCCTCCAAAGATAATTTCAAGGACTTCAGCAAAGCCATAGCAGAGTAGCAACACTTTGAGTAGTGGTTAAAACATAAACTTATACCACAGAAACAACTTAGATGATTAGGTGCTCCTCTAAAATACTCTAAAGTCTATAGAAACTGAACCTTCTCCTCAATAGCACATACAGCTGGGCTAAAGTGATTCTTCCAGAAAACAAGGCTAGGATATGACTCCAACTGGCATGGATAATAGAGATCTTAATACCTAACTCAGACTCAACTAATCACTCAACGAATCATCTATCCACAGTTAACACACCTTAAACGCATCTATTAAAGTAGAAAATAGACTTCTTAATTATGCTCAAGTCTATGAAAGCAGAAGAACTTAGAAAGTGGAAGTCAAGGCAATACAAGAACGAGAGCCCTCAAGAGAAAAGCCAGACATCAATTCATCTAGCGCATAGGTTATTCATTAGAAGAAGCAGTAGATATTTGAACAAATATTCCAGATAATAAACACAGCCACAGATGTAGGAGTGCATAAAGATAAAGTATCTAAGTTTGTAGATCCTGGCACTGCAAATTATAGAAATTTGCCGATTGCTGTGATGGATATTATGATGGAAGTTTTCGTAGATTTTGATGAAAGCTAAAAACCATGGACGCAAGAACAGTTTGTTACTAAATGCCATGAGGTATATGGAAGAATTCCAGTAGGAGACAGAAACGAGCTCCTTAAATTATTTAATCCTAAGAGCTAGCAAAAGGAAAAAGAGAAACTTAAATCCAGAAACAATTCAAAGAACAGAAATAAGGTAACTTAAGCTTGAGAAATGTGAAAGTGTTTTTTTTTCAATTTGTATTCTTGATAATTTAAAATTTGAATATAACTTTTGTTTAGCCAGAGATAAACTCCAATTCTGCTCAGATGTGCATGAACACGAGAATCTATGGAATAAATCCAGGGGAGTCTCTTTACACTTAATTTGAAAAATAGCAGAGAAAGAAAGAGCTACTTAAAGAGGAAGTTAATTTAAAATAATAAAGTATTATATTAAATTAGCTTTTATTAATAAAGTAATGAGAGAGTAGTTCAAAGAATGTACATTTAAGCCTTAAACTATTCAAGAGATTGAGAGGCAAAAGACTTCCAAAAATACAATTGGACCATTAGCTTATAAAAAGTGAAGATATATTATGTTTCAACTATATAAACTAAAAACTAATCCAACTCTAGTTAAATGATATTTGTTTATTGCTATTCATAAGAAATTAATATTATGAGGAGATATTTATCATTCTTAGTTTAGTTTAATTTTATATACATTTATTTATTTTCAATAAAATTAGATTTGTTAAATCAAGAAAGATTATTAAGTATAAAATTTTTGAGATAATTTTAAAGCATCTACCATTTTAAATTTAAATATTTTTTTATAAACTAAATTATCTTGCTCTCTAAATTTTTCTTTCAATAGATAAATATTAAATTTAGAAATATTAAGGAAACATGAAAGCCGAAAAGTTTTAAAATTACTACAGCGCACTTCAATTCCTCTTTTTTATCGAGGGAATTAATAGAGCTATTCTAATTCCCATAAGTCCAATTCTTGTACTCTCTCAACCGATTTTACTAAATAATTATATTGAAAGTACTGAAGATTAAAAATAATAGGATGAATTGCTTAGGATAAACCAAGATTTAAAAGGAGATATAATGATAAGATTTGGGTTATTTATGACTGTATTCTACCTTGCATAAATTATTGGTCAAGCCTTTTGGTAAATAATCGCACATTTATTCATTACATTTTAGGTAAAGTCGAATAAATTTGAGGAACTTTAAAATAATCATAGTATTCATTACAGGAGTTTAGGCTATAAGTCTTTTTTTAGTCTCTCTATAACTCTCATATCTATTCACTTTACTAATGAGACTCATTGTAAGCATTATATTTGTATTAATTTCTGCTTTAGCAAGGATTTTTCTCTTGCTCAATTGGCTTAGTAAAATTGACCATCGATAATTACTTTAATCCTAAAAGAGATATGCATAAGATTGTTGACTTAAATGGGCTCTGGTATATAGGGTTAGTTTTAGGTTGCTCACTTACAAGTTTTCTACAGTTTTAAAGCTCTCAACCTAAATCTTAGAGCATAGATTAAGTTCTTACTTTAAGTATTTAAACCACTATGGTGGAAAATTAGACCCAAATTGAAAACCCATATATGTATGCCATGATATTAAACCTAGTCCTAAACTTGATAGCACTCATATCATTCTTCGCCTTTTATCCTTCTCATCAGGTTTTCAACGAAAAAGACGGAGTGGGAAAAGATAGACTCTACAAGAAAATGCAAAGCACACATTTCTTTTAATCAGTATTTTAGCTATCTCCTCATGATTTCACAAACAAGATAACTAGGCATTAAAGATCTAGATACGCGTTCACATCATAAAATATCAAGGATATCCTTTGGAAAGATTAGAATGTTATTTTTGCTTTGCTTCATTAGGGATTGCTAACTTTCTTCTTTTATGGATTCTTCGACTTTATATTCATTTACTTATTGCTAGTACTTGAAATTTAATGTGAGCTCATATTTTCTAACATTCTCGTGTTTACTTTGATCTCGAAGTATCTGTTCTAAATGTTGGCTATGAATTTGAAATTCTTCGAGAGAAGTGCTGTCTTGAAAAATGAATCCAGCAAAAGATAACGCCAGGCCGTCAAGCTAATATCTACTGGCTTTATTTCTCTTACTTTGCTTTTTATTTTGAGATATACACATGAATTCAATATATATGCACTCTTGATGATCGTTGCAGTACTGCTTAGCGCTTTTTTAATTAGAATGATGGCATCTCTTAACTAAAGTAACTTAATAGTCGACGAAATAAGCCTTTAATTTAAATTTGGGAAAAAATATAGAATAATTTTAATGTGGACTTGATGGAGACCTTGTCAGAAATCTCGCTCAATTTAATTGTTCAATATCGATACTTCTCTCTTCTTTTATAATGGGACTGTTTGGGGCTTTCAACTTTTGGCAGAATACAAACACAAGCTTAGATTTAACAAAAATATTTATTTAAATAATAGATTACATCTACAACATAATCATCTTAGGTATTTCCATATCGTTTGCTTCTCTGCTTTTGCTTTGTATCAAGACTAAATAAAGAGAAGAAGATTCGCTTCAAGATTCTAATGGGGGATATAAAGCCAACTTAATCTAAGAAATTAATACTCCTGAGAGCAATTAGGCATATGTTTGAATTGCATTTAAATAAAACTTATGCTTCTGCTTCATACATTAATAAACTTTAAGAATGAGAAATTATTGATAATTCTTAATTAATGTTCTTACAGCTGGAAGAAGCTTAAATGCAATGCGGATAGTTATAGCTGCATTTGGGGCCATCTCATCGCCTCTTATTTTTGTTTTTGTTCTTTTTCTTTTATTTATTTGTGTTTTATTAGTTCTATTCCTATGTGATATCAATGATCATGGGTCTCTTCTGCTATTGATTAAATTGAATATGAATTAAATTATGAATATTAGTTGTGAACAGAAGTGTCCATAGTAGTAAGTGAGCGAGTGTCATTTTGCGATCCCTCTTAATCTGAGTTGAATTCATAGTAGAGATTTGAATCGTCTGATCCATCGTCATCGCTATCACTATCATCATCTGCTTCTTCAAGTCCATTAAACTGTATTATGGGTTTGGTTGAAGATGGCTTGAATGTATTTGGATCAAATCCCTCATTGTTTACATCGTACACTCCAACTCCAATGTTCTATATTAAAATCATTCATTTATTTAACAAAGGGAAGAAATTATCAATTAAACACTCAATTTCAGTATCTCTTATTAAAATAGAAAAGAGAAAAGTAAAATTCATTAAAAAATACAGAAAATAGGATTTCTAAGTTAATTTTACTCCTTGATCAAATCAATTAAGTATTTTTATTAGAAAACTTGCAAGATTCAAGTAAGTAATATTAAATATAATTTAAAGAAGTTAGAAATGGTAGTAAGCTTGTACGTGTGCGATGTGCCTCAAAATATTGAAAAAGAGGAGCTAGAGAGCGTCTTCTCTATATTCGAAGGATATGTTGAATTGAGATTAGCCAAAGATAAGAATAAGTAAGTGTCTGCATATATTGAGTTTCAAGAAAAGCTTATCAACTTATAGGCAAAAAATTGCATTTGTGGATTATGATAATGAAGAGAGTGCCAAACACGCCATGAATAGTGCAAGAGGATTTAGATTTGCAGCTTCCACTAGAGGAATTAGTAAGAATTTAATCGTGTATATAAAATTGCATCAGCTGTCAGATACTCAGAGAATAGCAAAAATAATCAAGCAGCTGCTAATGATGCATAATCGTCTTAAGTGAGAAGAAATAATCCTTTGCCTCAAAGTAATATGGGAATGAGAAGAGACTAGGCTCCTTATTAGAGCCAAAGCAATCGCCCTCCTTCTGCAAATGGAGGAAGGCCAGATGATTCAAATCAAAGGTTTTAAAGATATGACTAATAGATTCCTGGATCTGGCTAGCATGGCTCGGCCTCTTCAATTTACAACTAGCCACCTTAGTCTCATTCAAATATGTAGAAGTCATAGTCTCAATTTAATTTGCCAGCTAATCCATCCAGTCTTTCCAATATGTCCAATTATTCTCACTTATGAAATAAAAATACACTTTAAATTGATTATGATTTAATTGAATACCAGTCTAATCAGCCCTAATCTAGCCACTAATAGAATAGTCTGGCGTATCCTCCCTTGCAATAAGAGTAATATCCACCCATATCCAATCGTGATCTCTAACAGCCAGTCAAGCCTATTTCTTCCCAAGTCCCTCAATAATCTTCAGATTTACTCTCTATTCTCAACAACCTTCACAGTTTAAATCCCTTGAATCCTTAATCCAGTATTAAAACTCAAGAATTAATTGATAATATATCTCTCCAAAATATATTCTGCAATAATCCTATTCATATTGATCTGAAATTTTGATTTAGATTTTTCTTCTCAGGTTGCTGGAGGAAATTAGAATCTTATTACGAATTTGATTTCTGGATTGACTCAAAATGCCCCCTTGCTCTCAGGAGGAGGTTTGGGTTAATCCGCAAACCTTTAACCAACTTCTTCAAATCTGAGTTATACTTCAACCGGTGCTGCGAGCAACATCAGTCAACCATTTGTTTCTAAGGTTTCTGATTAGCTTTTTAGAATTCAAACTTTGTTCGGCCATAATATCATGCCGATACCGAAGAATGCAACTATAGCAAATAATTTAACCAATTTTTGATTTTGGCAGCTAAAATACTTTCATAGCAAAAGTTTGAGAATATTTAAAATTTTGGAATAATACAGTCTATGTCGAAGGCATCCCTCTAGATGCATCTGAAAGAGAAGTCGCTCGTAAATTATACTTTCGCAATTCATCTTATTTATCTTTGTTTAGACATTTTCCGTCCCTACCCTGGCTTTAAGTCTGTGCGATTAATTCCTCGTGAGAAGAATTCTGGAGAGCGAGTAATTTTCTGCTTCGCTGATTTCGAAAATGCTTTTCAAACTACTCTTGTTATCAACACTCTCTAGGTATCTATTTCTTTTAATGTTTCGTCAGTCTGATGTGTTTTATTTAGGGCTACCGTTTTGACAAAGACGACATTTTGGGTCTGTAATTCTCTTACGCCATTACGAACAATAAGCACTCTCCTAATCAAGGATTCTGAATACATGCTCTCTTTCTGTTGGCATATTCCATATATTTTAATTAATTCTAACCTCTATCTTTACATATAGGAACTGATTGATGTTAATTGTGTAAGTAGTATAAACTAAATACAAGCTTGAGAATATTTCGCTGAGTCGCTGTGGGGGGTATAGTTATAGTAGTAGTAGTAGTATAGGGCCTTGCACCCAGTTAGCGAAATTTCTTTGATTAGAGCCACAGACCCCAAACACTTATCACATTTTAAATTAATCGCCAGCCGCTCCAATGTCTTAAATTTTAATTAACCACTTTTCAATTAAAGGTGGCAGTCTCCTCGACTTAAAATTATTAAATCAAGATTTATTAAAAAACATTTTAAAACAAAGATTGAGTTGACTTTCACTTCCTTCCAGACTTCCTCTTTTCTTTCCTTTTCAAATTTTCTCAAAGCTTTGGAAGAATCTGATTTCTACAATCTACCTAATTCACGGCAATCGCTTCCTATTAGATCTGTTGAATCTGCGTTAGGTTAAATTATTAAAAATGCAGGAGAATTCATCAAGGCAAAAGAACGATGCAAGCTAGTTAGGGGATAATCTCACAAACCTTGCCAAGTAAATTTACTTTAGTAGCTTAATTATGTTTAAAGTTAAATGAAGAATCTACTCTAGGAATCTATATCGACTAAGAACTTGCAAGAACCAACTATGGAGTGGCAAGAGGAACAGAAATAATTTGAGACCAGTTAAAATGCTAGTCAACCTAATAATTTGAGCAGCAGCATTATCGACAATTTTAATATTCTATTTTTAATGATCCGATGGTATAACCAAAGCAAAAAGGCAAATCTTGGCTTGGAAAACTGAAAAGCAAAGCCTTTGGAAGAGGGTCGAAGTCGAAATAGTTGCAAGAAAATGCTTAGTAGTCATCTCAAACTGAAAATCAATTATAGTAGCTCGATGAAAAGGGAATGATAGGTAAATATTAGTCAAAAAAAATTCTCTTAGTTAAGTTTTACTATAGGACGAATAGCTGACTATGGAAAGGGTTTTATTTCTTCTTACACAACTGGCTATCTTAAGTATGAAGAGAGTAAAAGAAATTCAGACAACCTGATAGACTCAGTGCTCTACAGAGCTGATGATGAAGATGATTATTCTATAGATGTCAAAGACAAAAAAATGCTATATTTTAATAGACTTTCTGTAAATTGGAAAGGAAAGATAGATAAAATTATAATGCTTTTACTTCTCGAAGACTACATAAATATATGGAACTTTATCGCTCTACAATAATTACATTTAGTTTGATCCTATTCAAACTAATGAATCAGCGGATGTAAGTAATCATTCTTTTTAATCTTCATCTTCTTAAATAATTCTTTTAGGAGCTGTAAAAATTGATGAGCTACCAGTCCTTTATTAAATATTTTTTAACTTATAGAAAACTCATTAATTTTTTCAAAATAATCTCTTCTGTTTAAAAATGAATAATTGTATAAAAGAATTTTTATTGACTACTAGGATATTCAAAGTGTTGAGATCGTGAAATTGCTGAATGAGAAAGTTCTTAACTCGAGTAATGAGTTCATTCAATCAGCTTACCAGTACGAGTATCTGATATAATTCAACTTACTCGCTCTTAACGGAATGACTCTCAGTTCTTAAAAGGATTTTTTCCATCAAATGGGACTCAAGAGATCACTCCTGCCTATTGCAGATATTTTCATCAAGTTTAAATGCATTTTATTATTCATAATAAGATTATAAGTTTTCAAACTTGGACTAAGAGGGCTATCTCCTCTCGAACTAAAACCAGCAAATAATCGTAGACTATGTTCTAAAGGAAATTTAAGATAAGATGAAGCGAGTGTAATTCACTACTTACTCCTAAAGCTACGTTCCCTACTTTGATATGATCCTAGACGATGAGCAAAGATAGAACCTTGTAGAGATCCCGATGTCTCAAATTGTTAATGATAAAGTCAAATCTGTTAATTTCTAAAAGCTGCTTGATAAAAATGCCCCTGGCCTATAGCTGATTAGATTCATTCCGACAAAGAGTGAAAAGTCTGAGTTCCTAACTGACCAGTAAATCAGTAACATAATAGAGGAGCTACCCTCTATGCTTTAACAAAATGATTGGACTCTTGTCTATTCAATGAATAGAGACGGTGTTTCACTCAATACCTTTCTTGCTATAATTATATTTTGACCTATTTAACCTTTTATGAGAAAGCAAAGAAATGGAAGCACACTATTCTTTTCATTTAGGAACCAAGTAAATGGGTATTCGGAGCCTATTGCACTGAGAACTGGAAAATATCATCTAAGTTTTATGGAACTGGTGAGAACTTTTTGTTCACATTCAAAAACAAAAGTGTCCCAATTGATTCATAATTATTTTAATTACATTTTGTACTTATTGCTTATAGATGGACTGGAGAAGATGATCAGTTGCAATGGGGTGGTGAAAATTTTATAGGAATAGGGGGAGGATCTCTGGGCAGATTTGGAATATTCATTCAGGACAACTTTTTAAAAGGAAGCAGCTCAAAAACTACAACTTTTGAAAGTAATTTAAATTTTTAAATTTAAATTTATTAACTACTATAGGTGTTTTAAAATTCGGGGGGGGCCTTTCCTCGACATTTAAAAATTTTAAAATTTAAAAAAAAGTAATTTAAAAAAATGTTTATAAAAGATAATTTTCGCTCCTGAATCTGATTCTTCCAATTTTTAGAGGCCTATTCGAACATCTAAGGCCTAAAAATTTTTAAACCTAATTCAGTCAGCTTTTAGGTAGCTGGGACCTAAAAAAAATCTATATTTTTAGCTATTTTTTTCTCTATTGTAAAATAAATATAAACGTTTTTTTTAAATAGTGCAATAATTTTTTTATTACATAACAGCTTTAAATTTTAAGCCCAAAGAAGTAGAGCTGAAAAAAATTTAGCATTAACCCCCTTTAAACATCAATTAAATTTTGGGGTTTTGTAAAAATATTGCACTATTCAAAAAAACGCTTTAAATTTTAAAAAAAAGGGGAAAAAATAGCAAAAAATATAATTTTAAATTTTGGGGCAGCTGACCTCAACCCGACTGAATTAGGATTAAAAATTTTAGGCCTTAGATGTTTTTTAAAAAGGCCTTATAATTGGAAGAAAACAGATTCAGGAGCGGGAAAAATTTTCCCCAAAAAAATTTTTTTTTTTTTTTTCATTTTTAAAATTTTACT
Organism: Tetmemena sp. SeJ-2015; assembly: GCA_027382625.1. NCBI lineage: Eukaryota > Ciliophora > Spirotrichea > Sporadotrichida > Oxytrichidae > Tetmemena > Tetmemena sp. SeJ-2015. Next base: position 17,964 of record JAJKFJ010021033.1, read on the forward strand.
GTCGAGGAAAGGCCCCCCCCAAAATTCTTTTACTATCAGAGAGCTTTGATTTCATGTGCATAAATATTGAATTATGGGGATTGGAATGAATTAAACTAGCTATTTAATCATCAAATTTTAAAGTAGTTAATTGAAGCAGCAAATTTCTTTCTTAATTTAATATCACCCATATGCATAGCAAAGTAAGATAAAACATTTTATTTTTTTAAACTGTTTCTTTTAAAACTAAAATTAAAAAATTCAAGTTTTACAAAATTACTTAAATTGAAGGGGAATATCTGAAAATTATTCAAAAAAAAAGCACTGTCATGAAGAAATCATAAATTGTATACTAAAAACCTTTTTTTAAAGGGGATTAAACTTCAATTTCATTAAATTTTTTTATTCAAGAAGTATAATAGTTCTTTTAGAATTATACATATACAAAAGATAATTTTTCATCAAGAATTAAAGGAACCTATAATCTTAGCCTCTTACTTTTTAAGAGCTTATTCTATACAAGGTTTTAATAGTTCAAAAGCATGCAGCATTCCAATTATTTCGTAAAATTATAAATTTATTTAATTAACTTTTCTCTTTCAGAGTTTCTAATTATCTCATTAGTGCTGTCATGGTCTAAACATTTACAATTATAAAAATTAAATCGTTATGAAAATAAAACATTAAAGAAGCTTTTGCTTTTAAGCAGAGGTTCCTTGAATTTCTGGATTTGATTTAGCATTTTTCAATTTCATTTAATACAGCTTCTCAAACTATTATAATATTTCTGAATCGTCTCTCTTTTTCCTCTTGCCAAGGACCATTTGATTCCCAGTAAGCTATTCCTCAGCTTTATCTTTTCTCGATACTTAATCTTTTTAATTTTAATCCATTTACTGCTGCTGTGACTTTGATTTATTTTCATCGCTTCCTAATCTAATTTAAGCCCGAGGCCGCAAATTGATCTTATCATCCTCCTCTTCATTTAACATCGGGGTTTTAAATTTTAAGATTCAGAAATTTTTCTTAATTTTGGGAAAATATTTTTTTGGGCCTAGAGAGAATAGATTTCCCTCTTAAGCATTAGATTATTATCTCTAAGAGAATTATTGAAGCCTTTTCTGGCTTAATCCAGATTTCTGACCAAAAACACCGAAGGGTCACTTCTTCTTATGTCTGCGCTTCAAAGCTCTTGGGCTAATAATTTACAAAATATTAGCTTATTGTAGTTCCAATCTTTGAGTATCATATTTCTGGCCAACCTTTCTCAGCAATAAAAATACATTCAGATGTTAATTTAAATTTAAATTGGCAAGTTTCTTCTAAATTCTATTCTGTTTTATTTTGAATTCCTTACTTTGCTCCCAATCATTTGCTTTTTCAATAATCAGTTGCCATTTTTTGTCTTTTTCTGAAATAGTTTTGAACCGAACATTGTCCCTAAAACTATTTTCTCAAAGTTTTCACCCTCGAGATATGGCAAGCAATTTTTAAAATTCATTTAAAATAGGTATAAATTTTGTCTCACTAAAATATGCCTGTTTTTAATGCAAGCATCGATTATTTCATCTTCGCTCATGATTTTAAAAAAAAAATAAAAATTTAAATTATTTTTGGGAAAATTTTTTTTTTTTAAAATTAGCAAAAAAATAAGGGTAGTTTTTTACCAGTCACAATCATTATGGTCTAAAAAGCTTCAAAGATAATTATAAGAATATAAAATATCATCCAAGTATAATCTAATTTTTAGTTGTTATTTATTTATTATGAAACTTTCCCTTCTATTTACCTTAAAATAAAAGAAATTTTTTTTTAACTAATTTTTTCATTTCCTTTTTAATTTTATAAAAATTAAGGAACCAAAGCTGTCGAAGGAAATCGAGAATCCAATCTAAAATTCAGACTCTGCCGTTTACTCAATACAAGAAACTTTGTCTAATTAGCAAAATGTGTCCCTTCTAAAAATAGTATGTAAATCAAGCGAATTTTTCCATTATAAATATTCGCACTTGAATTATTTTGCTTCTTAATTTAAAAATCTATTTTACCTTTGGATGGTCTTTTAAAATTGTTTATGTTAAAATTGATAACCTATTATTTTTTTATTTTTTAATGAAGTAAAAATATTTATATATTATCTTTTTATTATATTTTATTACTAATTAAATTAGTTATGCAGCTAATTTGTAAATGATTAAAGTTGTCTACTCATTTCTTTTACCATGAGAATCTCTTAAAATATAAATTCATTATAATTAAAGAATTATTGAGTTCTTGTGATGAGCAATTTTTGAATAAGTCTACCAAAAATGATTGAAGCAGCATTTTACTTTTATTTATATTTTTCTGCACTAAATTAGTTATTTTAAAAAGAGAGAATTATTTATATTTAATTCAAATAAAAAAGTTATTTCTTTTTTTAAAAAGTTTTTTTAAATTTTTTAAATTTTAAAGCTTATATTTTGAAAAAATTATCTAAGT
>JAJKFJ010021034.1:0-52798 GCA_027382625.1 Tetmemena sp. SeJ-2015
TCCCACTTGATTTGATTGCGCTGACTAGAGCCTAACTTCAGAGGGGAGTGCAGGGATTGAAGTTCAGGAATTAATATTATAAGGTAAGCAATCGCTATTGGCTTTTAAGGACTAAATTGGCCCCGTGGCCGAATATTTAATCTGAGCTCTGAAATATTTAAAGGAATCTCTAATTAATTGTTTATTTCACGATTTTATCTTTAATAAGGTGAATGTATTTCAATTGAGCGCTTCTTTTCTCAGCCGACAAACTGCTCTTGCTAGTCCTATTCTTAAGTTTAAGATCGATATCCTCGCCTCCTTGTGGAAAGTAGAGAGTACCTATGAAAGGCATGGACCCTTGTACTCCTCCTTAATTAGATACTTGAGTTGCCTTCTCGTGCATTATATAAGCAGGGTGGCTTTCTCTCCCATAAGTCATAAAGCTGGAAGTAGATAATATTATTTTCCAAATCCATTTACTTCTACTCTCTGAGTTTTTGACATTGAGTCTTGAGTTCTATTTCAAGTTGACCATCTTCTTCTGCTTCTCTTGAATCTTTATAATTCAATTTCTTAAAAGCAGAAAGATCTAGTTCTTGATCATCGAAAATGAAAAACTTTTTCTTTTCCTAATCCATATCCTATTCTTCTCTCTTTGATTTAATAAATGTTAATTTTATTTACTATTTCTGAGGTTCTCTGTGGAAACACAAGTACTAGGGAACAGTAGACAAACCTGCTCTAGAGAGCATAGTGGTGCCAGTGTAACTATATCTTCCTTGCTCATCAAGTCCAAGATTGATGTTATTGGGATTGGGTATCGGATCCATATAGTTAGGGCCTTCTTGATTATCGGTTGCTCTTGAGTTATCGATTTAGTTATTGTGATTATTTTAGGTTGCAAATTTCTGACTCGACTGGCCTCCAACTTGCATTATTGATGAGGCATAAGATGCCCTTGCAAGATAAAAATATTGGAGATCTTCTTTTGCAAACTTGGACATCTGATATGGCTGTTTGTTTCTGTTACTTAGCTAGTAGGACTAAGCTGATCTTAAAATAAAATCTATCATGGAAATTTGCAGTTTCTAAATTATTAGTGCTCATTTATTTTAATTTATTCAATTTTGTCCATATTTAATCGTTTGTGATAATAAGTGGAATTAATTTTTGTATATATATATTGAAAGATAAAAGAAATTTGATATCAGATTATTTGTTTTTCATTGCTATTGTTTTTTCTTTGGTGGTCTAACTTCATGCACATCATGCTAAGGCTATTTTAAGAGTTCGTTTGTGATATGTCTCATCTCATTTTTCTAATAATAAATAATTATAAAATAAATATAAATGAATTTGTAATTATATTTCTTGACTTTACCAGTCACTGTAAGTGGAAATGAGTCAACCAACCTCACATATATAAAATTAATTATGATATCTGGGGATCTTCGTATAATAAACATACTCTTCCTTTATATTATAAATGAAAGATTTAATGGATCTTGAAGTGGGCTATCTGTCCTTAACAGAATTCTGCAAACTCCTTTGGCTGTGTCTTATCTTGCTCTTTGAGTTTGATCCAAGCGCAAATCTCTTCTCCCATTAGCTGATCGTGCACTCCTATTACCTACACGTCAGACACATTTGGATGACGCATTAAGAAGTCCTCTAAACCTAATATCTATAATAAAGAGAATCGTATGCTATTGAATAAGTTTAATTCCTTGGGGTATATATTTTCTCCTCCTCTAATTATCATGTCCTTACTTCTGCCTATGATTTTGACGAATAAAAAATGAATCCATCTTCATCAAACTAGCCTAGATCACCAGTTCGAATCCATCCTTACTTATCAATTGTCTCCTCTGTCTTTGATTGATCGTTGTAATAGCCAGTCATGACTGCATATCCTCTAGCACAAATCTCTCCAGGATCACCAAGAGGTACTGTCTTACCTGTTTCTGGATTAATTATCTTGATCTCGATATGTGGCATCGCTTTACCAACAGTCTTTGCTTTCTTCTCAATAGAATCAAAAGCAGCACTCATTGTGATAACTGGAGAGGTTTCAGTTTAACCATAGCCGTGAGTAAATTCCTTCAACCCTAATTCTTCTACTGCTCTGTAAACTAGTACGTCAGGAACACCTGAACCAGCTATGAAGCCTGTTCTCAGTTTAGAAATGTCATAGTTTCTCTTATTCTTTTAATATTCCTCAAGCATAGCAATAAACATAGTAGGTACCCCATATAACGAAGTTCCTCCATAAACTGAAGAAAAATATAAAATTTAAGTTGCTTCCAAGGCAGCCTTTGCATCAAATCCTTCGCTTAAAATATTTTTAGCATAGGTTTATTTAAGTTAGCTTGGATAAACCATAGCGGCTCCATAGTTAACTGCGACTAAGTTTCCAATAACCATGCCAAAGCAGTGATAAAGAGGCACTGGAATTATTATTTTATCCTCTTGAGTTATTTTCATCCCTGCGCCTAAATAGTATCCATTAGAAGTTAAATTTAGTACATTTTAAAAATTTTGTTAAAGTAAATTGAAATTCTCTTTAAAAATTTGCGATAAGGTTTTTCTTATTTTGTAAAGCGTCTTCCACTTCAAAATATGTGAGAAAATTAATATGTATCTATCTCAATAAGCTTTTTTTATTTCTATCTATTATTTTTTCTTCATAAATAACCTTAAAGAATATCTCTTTCATAATTAAATGATATCCATATTTCATAATTAGCAAGAAAAGTAAAGTAAAGTAAAATTTTAAGAATATAATTAATAATCAATACAGCACTTATTTTCTGAATTAAAAAATCAGTTTTAGCAAGAATACTTAAGTATTTTATATTTTGATATTGAATAATGTATATTGATGATGTTGAAATGACTGAGAGTTGCCCCTTTAGGATATCCTGTAGTCCCTGATGTGAACTGGATATTGATGGGAGATTCAAAATTAATGGAGCTTTCTCTCTTTGAGAGCTCATACTCATCGCTAGAATCGAAGAGAGTCTCTAAGTCTTTGAAGTTAATCATTCCCTGTATCTTGTTTTCTCCAATCATGACAATGTTTTTGAGGTGAGGGAACTCCTTGACTTGACCGAGGTCTAAAGGATTGGTAGAAGTTTGCAGTTCTGGCACAATATCCTAGATTATCTTGAGATAGTTACTGCCTTTGAATTTGTCAGTCATAACAAGGGTTTTGATACCCACTTTCTTGAGAGCATAAGTCAACTCAGATTGTTGAAAAGCTGGGTTTACATTAACCAATATCAGATCTGCTCTCGCTGCAGCAAACTAAAGAGTCGTCCACTCTGCTCTGTTTGGAGCATAGATACCTATTCTGTCGCCCTTGTTTAAACCTAATGCTACCAGTCCTTTTGCGATGGTGTCCACTTTCTCATTAAATTGCTCGTAGGTCCATTAGATATTCTGATGATGTGATATCAATGCTAAATAATATATTAATTGGAGGGGTACTTCTCAGTTGTAGTTCTCAACCTCTGAGATATATGTTCTGACAGCAAAGGCAAGTTTGAAGTGCCATGTCGATAGCTTAACTATTGAGAGCGATGAGAAAATCTTCTCACATTTACTAAATTTTTGAGAATCATTTTATTCAGACTTCTAATTTAAAATTGTCTTTTTATTGCTAAAATATTACTAACTTAATCCATTTAAATCTATAATTATAGTATATCTTTTAAAATATAACTACTTTAACATACATTTATCTATTGATTAATCTTTAATCATATTCAATAAAAATAATGGATTATAATTTAATTTGCTAAAGATATGACTGCGTTTTAGTATTCTTAAAATTCATTTAGCCTATTTTAAAATTAGTGACTATCAAATCCTTAAATGAGATTAAATATTAGAAATAGAATTTAATTTGTGAATGAAAATTGATTATCAGTAGTTAGAGGGGTAATAAGTGATATGGAGTTCGTAGCACTCGACTATATTGTAGTCCAAATCATTTGCAAACAGATAAGCTTGAGCAGATCCATATTAGCTCTATGGAGCGAAGTCGAGAATGATGTTCTTGCTCTCCCTGTTCTTGAAGTTTATTCTATCTTGATTGGGTCTCATCAAGTCTGGCTTGCTTGAAGAGAATTCGTATGTGGCCTACTAGTCAAGTCTATTTACGAAAGGCAACACTTATGAACTGAAGTTAATCATATTAAATTAAAATGAAGTAGTTGTTCTAGACAGAGATATCAATAATCTTTTTGACTGAAGGCTAGTCAGCATCGATAATCATTAACCACTAGTAAACTAAATGCCCTGAATTAATTAAATAAATTAAGATCAGTGCAGTTGACTCTCACTTTCTAGCGAGTGGCTTGGAAGGCCTTTGCACATATAGAAATGTTATTGATGGTTTGAGGGATGAGTTTAAAAGTTTGATTGAGTGTCTTTCTAGGAAGATAGACAAGTCTAGGATTGTTAGAGTGGATCATGACTTAGCGAGCATTTTCAGCTGGTAGAGAAAGACTTTAAGTTGTCTATACTCCTGCCTTTATTTAAAGCTAAAATAATTTGGGAATAGATGGTCTTCATAGAGTAGACTTCAATAGAACAGCAAGCAAGAAGTCTCTCTCTAAACTGATCTCCATAAACAAACAAAGTCATCTCTTTCAAATCTGGAGCTTCCTTGGTAGTGGTCTCAATCTTAAACTGGTTGGATCCCTTTTCAATCTCAACTGCTACATTTGGTCTAGACACAACTGCAAATAGTCCAGGCTAGTTTAACTCCAGAAAAGGTGGTATGGTTAAGGTAACGTGAGAGTTTTCTGGTTCGTAAAATCTGAATGTGTGGTCAATGATGGCAGATTAAGGAGTCACATTTAACTCAATTGAAAACTCCTCTTTTCTAAATATAAATTCCGTTTGCTTAAGTCACTATGATTTGAATCTTTCTTGGTTTAATTACATCATACAAATAAAATCAGCAGAAGGAGGCTGGTTAGGGTCAATTGATACTTCTCTAGTAGTCATAAACTTAAAGAGAAGCTCTACTTCATGATTGGGTTAGAGGTAGATATCTAAATATTTATTAAATCGCCTGTCGCTTATATTGCATCATAGTCCACAGGCTTAGAAAGTCTGTTTCTCCACAGATTCAATTCTGCCCTGTCAGTAACCAACGTCATCTCTGTAAAATAAATAAATACTTATACACTGGCCTTGATAAGAACCTTTCGTCTGGGTCATTATTGATAAAGATAAATTAATAGTAAATGGGTTTTAAAAATGCAACGTATGATAACATGAACTGTGTAAACTTCATAGGTTTTGTAGGGATTGAAAACCTTAGTTGTGAAAAATTCTAGCTGTCCAGCAATTACTGCCATTTGATCACTAGTTGAGGAGTATTCATCTATGACTCTGTTCAAGACTTATAGCTTTTTAGTTTCTCTGATTACCTCTATCTCCTTGAGAGACTTGATTTTGGCCCAGTCTGGTTGAGATGGGTCTTCCACAGAAGTATAAGTAGAAGAGGCTTCTTTGAGGCCCACAGTCATTTTTCTGACTCTATCTACTCTAAGCTTCTTTCTTAAGTCAGCATTAAAAGTGGCATTTGAAATTGTATGTGGATTCATCTGAGAGAGTATTGACTAGTTGAAGTTGTTGATAGTTCCTTAACCTCCAACACCAGTCAACATATTAGCGTCATAAATAAGTATGAATATTTCATTGCTAGTTTATTGCATCTTAGTAAGGTCCATTGGCTTGGACCTGACGACCTTCTTGTACTTGCTTTACTTAGCTGCTTCATTTTAACTAGGTTGAATTATATTAATAAAATTCTAGTCTTCTGGGGACTCATAGATCTCTGATTGAGTGTGTCATTCATTAACTCTCCATTCTTAACCTTGGGAACTGGGTGTTCCTCAGTCACGCTACAATACTTTCCTTGGTTGCTCATGATAAGCTGAATTGCTCCTCTGAAGTCGCCTGTGTCAGGATCACACATTTCGCACTCCTTGGCTCTGACCACGGTTTGACTGCCTTGTCTGAGGAGCTCAAAGAGAGGAATCTTGCAAACTCCATACAAGAAGAGAGTCTCTCCGTCAAAAACATCGACAGTTAGGAATAAAATAAATCTTTCTCTGAGGTAGGTGGCGAGCTTCATGGGCTCATCTTTTACTTTAGAGAGTGAAGGGTCGATCTCAAATATAATCTGAAGGAGGTTTGGATCCATCCTAGTGTCTACTGTGTTCGCTGATAAAAAAAACTATATATTTAAGATTTGGCAGTTTATTAAAGCAAGTTGGTTGTTAACTATTTATTAACTCCAGGGTGTTCCTTGGAAAGGTAAAACACTTATTCAAATAAAGAGTATATATAATTTACTTAGCCAAATTTGTAATGCCCGTCGGGGGTTAGATCAGCAACTATCTTAACTTTATCAGTCTAGATAGAAGGGAAAGTAAAGAATTTGAGCTAGAAGAAGAGCTTGTTGGGCAAGTATTCTTGGGGAGTGGAGGGCGCTTTGTAGCATAGGAACTTAAAAGTAATGGTAGAAGAAAATAAATGATAAGATTTGAGCGGGTCATCGAATTCTCTCTGCAAAGACAGTTGCTCTTACTAGATAGAGCCAGATAGAATTTAAGCAGTTGGATGCTGCAATAGATCACCTTAGCCAAGTTTGATAATGTTGATTTGATCACTAATGGGAAGATCAGTAGTCTTCAAAAGATTGACCATGCCCATTCCTACATAGGGAGCCTTAGGAGCTTCAAAATTAAATAGATAGCTAATAGATCGTCAAACCTTCTTTGTTGTATCATCTTTTTCAGATTCTCACCAAGTCCATTATCTTTTTATCTCTTTCATTTTCTCCAATCAAGTTGAGCATGTTGTAGAACACATTTCCAATCATGAAAAATAAATGGCTATTTGTTGGGCAGAGTTTTTATCGTAGGAAATTCCTTACATTTAATGGAATTAATCTGCGTAGTTTCCAGGGTTGTTGAACTGCATGCTATTTCCATATGGCTATTATAGATCAATGTAAAAGTAAATAATTTTAAGTTTATATTGTATAATTAAATGATCAGAAAATTTAAACATTTTTATTTGAATTATTTTATATTTTTTAAAGTTAAATTAATTAATATATCTGCTATTCATATTAACTATAATTTGAGAGTAATTGTTAAACTAGACCAAGTCTAAAATAAATCTTTGAGCGAGTTCTTGTACTCATCTAATTTAGCATGAATCGCACCAATGTCTGATCGATATTGCTCTTTCTAAATCTCTAGGAGTCTCTTCTCCTGTAAATTATTGTAGTCTGCTTGCTAGTTAGGAGTCATGCCTTTTTGCATCATTCTGATTCTGTCCATCTCAACATCCTCAAACTAATTTATAAATTATGGAAACTTCTTTTATTGGTCTCTAAGCAGTTGCTCCTGGTGTCTGAACTTGTCCTGCAAGTCTTAGATCGCCATATTCTTTTATTAAATAAGTTGATCGTCGTAGGGGTTTTAACCGTAGTTAGGCTGATTGTTGTTATTGCCCCTCTGAATCTGATTTCCAGCCATTAATGCTTGAGGCTGATTCAAAGTTCTTTAGGGAGGGAACTGATTTTGCACATTCTAATTAGGCCTGAAAGGTGCTTGCTGCCCTGCAAATGCTGAATTAGAAGGAGCTGCATACGGGTCCTAGATTTGTGCTCTATTCACTGTCTGAGAGGAGTAGTTGTCTGTTGGGGCCACAGGATCATCAAAATAACTAATTGTAAAGAGAGATCAATAGAAATGAAGCCTCTTAGCTTAATGTCATAGTGATTCATATCATCGTTGTTAGGATCCCACAAGAGATCTCCAGTGGGTACTTTACCAGGGCCTAGTTCAAGTTCATATTCTAGTTGCTCATTCTGAAGCTTAGACATGGCGTTGAGAGTAGGGACATGATAAGTCCACCCTATGTTCAAGAACATTTTAACAAATTAATACATTTCCTTGTTTTCCTTTTCTTCAGGCATCAAGACTCTATACTCCACTCTGAAGATCAAAGCCACTAGTGGATGGCAGATGTAGGTGCTAATCTTTATGGAATTATTTGCGGCCAATACATCGGGTCTGCCTGTATCTGGCAAACTCAACTTTGAGTACTATTCTTCTCCAAGAGTCATCCAAGAGTTGTGAGCACACACTTTAACTTATCTCTCTTGAATAATAATACTGTCAGATATATTAGAGTTAACTCCCATTATAAGTAGAAAAAATAATTTTAATTCTTGCTGTTCTAGTTCTCTCTAATTTTACTCTCTTTAAGTAGCTTTCTAAGCGAGTTTCGAAAGCAGGCGAAGTGACTAACTGTATGTTGTGGAGGTAGAGCACCTAGCTTTGGCAGAGGTCGATGTTTATTCCTTTTCCGAGTTCAGCATTACCCACTCTAGGTAGAGGTGCGACATCTCCAATCAGCCCTGGCACAATTATTTAAATAAATGTCTCCAGGAGCAAAGAAACAGTTCTAAGGAATTATCTTTTTGATGGGATTTATCTTATCAAAGTCTCTAACTTCAAACTGAAGTTTTCCTACACTCTTTATCTAGTTGCCAACTGCACTAAGACCAATCTAGCCGATTGTTCTTGGAGACCCCTTTATTAAATCTACAGTTGTGAGGCCTGAAAAGTCGAAAATTGAGCAAAGAGCATAGCCAGCTGATGAGTAGCTTTTGTTTCCTCCGAATTCTAGCACTACTATGCACTCAATCACTGCTATTGAAGACTTATCAGTGTAACTGGTATGGAAATACACACACTACTCATTCAATACATTTTATTTGTATTTCATTGGCTGTGTCCCAAGTCGTGCCACCAGCCTCTTTCAAATCTATTTTCTGACTACTAAAAGTTCTACCGTAGAAAATTCCATGAGTGCCCACATTTTTATTGAAAAGAGTCATATAGTACTCCAGATAAAACTTTGTTCCTGAAATAGGAATCTGCTCGCTGAACACAGAGTTGAATAAATAATAGAATGGGATGCCAAAAGTTCCCTTTAATGTTATGAGAAAGGCGTGAGATGGCTTTTAACGATCATATCCTTTTAGTTGAAGATCGGTATTGAGGATTTTATTATTCTTGAACTATGCTAGCCATGCTTGCTTCTTGGCTTTCTTGGACTTGTATTGGTAACTATTAAATAATAAATTGAATACTCGAGCCTGAAGGCACCTTATCAAGACTTAAAGGCTGGGCATTTGGACTAAGCAGAAAATTTCCTGCTCCCATTTGGCCAGTGGGAACTTGAAGTTAGAGCTACTAGTTGGGGTAGGACGATATGTTTTGCATTTTCGTTGATTTAAATATTTCTTAAATTTAAATTAATGTAACTTAAATCAGATTTAAAATTTGAACCATTAAAATTTAGTGACTTCATATTGCAGAAATGTATATTGCACTTATCTTAAGATCTATTTGAATGTTATTTGTGGAATATTATTTAAAGGATGAGGTGAAGAGGAAGTTATCTTTGCTTCAGGGGCAAGACCTTAACAAATGACGCTATGCGGATGTGAGGTAATTGCTAATTGAAAACTACTCCAATACTGTGGGTTGTTCACTCAGCTCCAATTTATGTACGGGTCGTAAGACCACCTTTCCAATTCAAATGAAAAAGTTTGATTATCATTATATAAGATGTAGAAAAAATACAATTAGTTTTTGGTTTGATTCATTTCATTTATTCAATCATTCGTTTCGAAATGCATGTTGATTCTGATTTATGAATGAGATCTTATTTCAAATTAATTGAATTTAAATTGATTGATATCTTATCTTAAAATGGCAGACTGGGATGGTGGACTGAACATGCAGCCCGTTTCAATTTATGAATATGTAAGTGCCCCTATGAATTCGCACTTCTATTTTTCCTCTATCTAAATTCTTTATCATGAACTGTATAGAGTTAAGTGGGAGCACTTTAAGTGGAAGAAGATTGGCTGAAGAGATCTAAGAACATAATTGACTACAGATAAAACCTATACTAGGCTTTTGCAGACTCTTAGCGAAGGTATCTAAAGAGAAGAAACGAAAAGAGAGTCCAGAACTAAGTTGAGAATCTAATTACTATGCAGAATGAAGTAGACTTTCACTCTGTTGATTTATCTCAATTCATTTTAAATGATCCAAAGAATCCAAGTTTGGCCCTCAAGAAAAGGAAACTAGTAAAGGAAAGCAGAGGAAATATCCGTAGAGACATAGAGAGATGGTTTGTGATTGATAATTTCCTTATCACTTTCTTCAAGAAAGAGGGCGACAAAGATTTCAAGAAAAATGCTCCACTAGAGAGCGCCTATGTTCTAGTTGAGTAATTCGGAGATTCTTCAGAGTATAGATGGCATGAGAGATCTAAACAGTATCGAGTGCAAATAAGATTATCCTCAAGATCTATCCTTCCAGTTATTTTATAAGTATTCTACTACACAGACGACTTGCATGAAGCTTAGATGATTGTGTCTAGAGTATTTATGGCTTCTTCATAAAAGCAAGACCAAATATCCCTTTAAATAAGGAAAGTGTGTGTGATTGAAAGTATTCTTAGATTTAGAGCCATCTGGTAAAGAGTCTTTACAGTTTACAACAATAGACTTCTAAAAATGATTTCATTCTAGATAATGGGTATAAATCTTATTGAATTGGCAAACACTGGATGGTTCCAAAGAGAAAAGCTATTCAAATTTTGGTCAGGATAGATTCTTAAACGAGAAAAGATTCCTCTTCTAAGATCAACATTTAGATTTGGAGAGATAAAAAAGAAACTGGATCCTTCTCTTTACAAATCATCATTACTAGTGAGAGAGTAGTTAAGGAGAATCGTGAATGCATTTAAGAATAGAAGGCTTTAAAGACATTCAGCTATTCAACAGGACATAAACACTCTGATTTATTTTGCTAGAGGAGGAAGAATAAGGCTTCCTAATAAACGATGTTACTCTGAAACATTTTAACAGAAATGGAGAGGTAACTCAAGGCCACTAATTTAAGCTTGGTAACGCTAAGATAGACAAGAACACTTTCCTACAGCTTGAAAAACTGAATGATTCTGGAATGGGTGCTACTGCAGATTTCTATGAAAGAAATCCTCCTATTAAATATCTTCTAGAGCACATAAGCTAAATTGCAACAGATTGCAATCCTTTTGACAAGAATCAGGAGGATTTTAGAATCAGAGTTTATGGAAGAACTGTAGAGGAATTTAATTTAATTTTGAAGTATCAAACCCAAGCATAGAGGAGAATTTAAGTCCTCACGAGATAGGGTACGATATACTTAGAAGACAGCCCAAAGAAATATACCAAATCAAAATCCATTCGATTGAGCTGGCCATTAAGCTTGCTCAAAAGTTTAGTTTGAAAGCAGACCTAAGAGTAAGAGTAAAGCAAGCTAGAACTATAGACTAGTTTGATAAGCAACCATTCTATATTATAGATATATTACTAATTAAGAATAAGATATATTTAATATGACTATTTGTAATAACTCAAGGCCTTACAGAATTTCAGTGCCACCAAACAGAGATAAAGGTAGAATGGTAATAAAGGGAAATGACTATACCTTCACTATTGATAAACTAGATCCTAACAATCCTGAAGAAGTATTCCAATTATACATCGTGTTACAGAGAAATAGTGTGCCAGTGACTTAATTCATGAAAGAGTTCTTATATGAGGAAGAGTTTATGTCAAAGAAGTATTTCTTATAATTATATTTCCCTTTCAAAGCAAGTGAACAATTAGAAGCTAAGGTCAGCGATCCATTAGATAACAAGATGAAGATTATATTCTCAGTTAAGAAAATAAGCGCCCAAGAAGCTTATTAGAACAACATCCACCCAAATGAAAGAGAGGGCTAGAGAATTATGGTTGGTAGATATGCACTCTACAAGAGAAGAATAGTGATAATTAGGTAGGTAAATAGAGATCACACAGTTTCTATTTAGTATCTACTAAAGCCAGAGAGATGGGAGAAATAGGTTAAAATATCTAAATTAAGGTAAATAGAAAGACAAGGAGTTAGTGTTTATGATATCACATCACTTCCTTTAGTGGTGGAATAGTCTTCATATCAATGGGTTTTAGAGTTTTCTGCTAAGAATAAAAGACTCATTAACATCATTTATAAGTATTTTATGCTTATCATAAATAGCTCAATCCAAAACAGACAAGTTATTAATTCATTTGAGTAGAGAGAATTCTTCAGAGAAGTAAAAAGAGACATCGAAGGTCATCTTTTTGTCTCAGTAATTGAGGCATTGAATATCAAAACCAATAGCAAGAACTGCATTATTATAATTTGCAATCCATACGTAAAGATTGTGGTATTTGATATAGAGCCTCAAAATAGAGTTCAAGATCAAGATGGCAGAGAGCCTTCCTTCTAGCAAGAATATTTCACCACAGTCAAAGAGCAAACAAATAGCCCTAATTGGATCAGTAATGAGTATCCCTCAGGAGAGCTATTTTATTTTTAATTTTCACTGGGAAGTTTCTTTAGAGAGGACAGAAGGGGAATAAAGTTTGAGCTATTTAGCAAAAAGGGCCTGGCTCTGATAACGATGATTAACTCATTGGAGAAGCAACTATGACCTTATTATTTCTATTGTTATATGACTCTATAGGATTTCATAGATATTGAATAGCCAGGAAAAGAAACTTGCATAATTTTGGAAAATAAGAAAGACAATATCTTCACATTCCTGGTTATTTAATCACTCTTTGTCAGCAATAATGTGACTAGAATTGAGTATCAACTCATCAAGGATCTGTCAATCTTTGTGGCCCCTGAATAACATTTCCATCAAGTTATGAATAAATATTTTTTCAATAAAGTTTTCCTATAGAATCAATACTAGTTGGATTAATTTGCGTATAATGTTCCATTGGGAGGATTCTATCCCAATTACATTGAAAAGTAAATACAGAAGAGATAAGATTAGTTAGCTTAGTCTAATCAGAAGCAACCAGAGTCATTAAGTTCTAACTTATAAATTTATTTTTATAGTTCTCTTGATAAGGTAAATGTTCCAGGCATATGCCTTTCTAAAAGCAAGCTCTGTTCCCCAGAAGAGAAACTTTCAATTGCTTTGAAGTACAAGAATATGCAAAGACCTGATATAGAAGAAGGAGTGATGATCTTTAAGTATCTGTGGAAGTATCGCGTCTTCCAGTCGAGACATAACGCTTATAACGAACTTCAAAATAGATTTTGGGTGAAGTTTATGCTAGACATGAGTGTAGCAGCCTCTGCACATCCTTATGTGCATCAATTGAAAGAAGATGAAAATAGTGGAGATGTAAACTTCGACACTAAATCATTTATGACTGTTGCTTAATAGCAAAAGAAGCAGGTCTAGCCTGAACAGGTTTAGACTTCTCAAAACAACGGAGGGAATGATTTATTAGGCTGGTTCAAGTAAAAGGCATTAGGCTAGGAATCTCAAAATATACCTGATAATTAATCTACTCTTGCTCTAAATAGAAATTAGAAATAGCTATCCACTAAAACTTAAAAGTTTAAGCTCCTTTTCAATAATATTTGGGAGAATGAGGATGGGTAGCAGTATGCAGACACCTATTACTTGGTTCAATCTGGGATACCACCTCAACTAAGAGTTAAGATTTGGAAAGACTTGCTAAAGATTTCAGTATTAGAGTGGGAAGAAGTTCAAAGTTTTAAGAGAGCCTATGGAGAAGATAACTTTGATGAGTCTTTAAGCATTTATGAAAACCTCAAAGATTATGCAAGAAGGCATGACTGTCTCGCATTTAGACAGATAGATGAGGATATTGAGTACTATAGGTTTCCAAGATTTTTCCATGAAGATGATGAACATCAACAAAAGATGGCAACTTAAAGAGAGCACAAAGTTAAAATGAGAAACATTTTGAGAGCAATTATATTCTGGAGTAGAAATAAGAAATTAGATAACAAGATAGTCAGTTATAGTTATAACAAAGGAGTTCTACATATTCTACAAAGACTTATCACCATTGCGAATGAAGAAGATGCTTTTTGGATATTGAATGGATTTATCAGAGCAATCCCGAGACTATTTTCTACTGAGTTATCTTGTCTTGATTATTTTTTGAAGGAGGCCGAAATTCAGCAATGAGAAACGAAATGACAGCTTTCAAAGCTATTCTTAGAGAAAATCTGCCTAACATATGCGATAAACTGAGACTACTTGGCATGCCAGTTGATATCTTAATCTATGACTCAATGACTAGTTTCTACTCTCATTTCTTCTCTTCAGATGTTGTGCTAAGACTTTGGGATCAAATCATATTTGGTTTTTCAAACAATGACAAGATTGCTAGAAAAAGAGCCCTGTGGTATTTTATGTCTCCAGCCTACTTGATTCTCAGAGAAAAATAAGATGAGATCATGCTAGCTAATAGCACTTCTTAAGTTATTGATATTTACAATAATGGATGTGCTCTTACTTATAGCCCTGATTGGGTAGCAAGTGAGTTGAAAGTTCTAATCAGAGACACTTTTGTCACTGGAATGCAAAGATTTCAAGATGATGGCAAGAGTAAGCTATCTCTGGGCATAATGATGAGGGGAAATAACTAGGTTGATAAGGCTAAGATGCTTGAACAAACTAGAAAAAATTTTGAAGCTGATTTATCGCAAATTTTCAATTCTATCGAGGAAGAAAACAAATAGGTTGGCCTTCTATTGGAGAAAACTAACTTTTCTTACAATCCGAAGAATCCATAGTATCTCGATTATGCAAGATGGAGGTAGCATGTAATGGCAAGATTTAAGAAAGTTGCTTTAAAAGATCATGGAGATGGAATGCTATTTGATGATTTATATGAATATGAGGAGCCTGAGATGAATAGAGAGGATATGGATCTATCTAAGATCAACCTATATTTACATTAGATTCAGAATTTAACAGGAGTGAGACTTTATAAGCTGAGGTTACTTTATGGAAGAATAGTTCCTGATCTTTAAGTTTTAGAGGAGAGGTTTAGTGATGACGTAATATCTGGGCCTAATGTGAATCAGTATCAGGCTTTTGAGTATATGAGCGGATACAACTAGATTAAAATAGAGATACTTGATAACTAGAACGACGATGTCTAGTTACTCTTTTATTTTTGTAATGCAGTTGTTTGTGAAATGATAGTTGATTTAAGAGAACTGAACGTGAACAGGTTCATTAAGAAGTATTTCTAAATGCGAAACGAATACTTTGTTGAGAATGTGGATTCCTATCGGAGTCCTTTCACAGTTTTCACCGTTTCCTTTTTCTTGCAAACTCACACCTCTCAGCAGCATTAAGAGCTGATGAAATCAAGAAACACTCAGATGTCCCAATTCATCAACTCCATCAAAAGAAAACTGCCTGACAGAATAGACATCTTTAACAAGAAAAATGAAACCGAGTTCGTGTAAGTCATGAAAGGAGATTTTAAGAGAATCATCAAAGAAGAGTTTGAAGCTCTATCTAATTTCTTGCCTTAGTAGTAGGCTAGAAACACTATCAACGATAACTTCAACTTCATAGAAGATTCAGATTTGGAAATATCACTCTTGAAAATAAGTGCATTCTTATTTAAATCTGGAGTACTTGGTAAGACAGTGCTTCTTCAGTGACTGGCTTCCTTATTTGAGTCAGCTGTACAAGATTTTTGTGAAGGAAGAGGAAGAAGAGTTGAAGGAAGATGGAGATAAGTTAGAGACTGAGAGTAGTTTAGAAGTAGAGAATGAAAATGAGTAGCCTGCTAAAGGAGGGTTTAGTCTATTCTCTAAAATTCTTAATAAGAAGCCAGACGTCTCAGTTTAATCGAAGCCTCAAGGCATGTAAAGAAAGAGGAATTTTGAACTTGAAGGAAGAGTAACTATTAAGAAAAGCAGTAAACTGCCTTTCTCTCTCAGGAATTTCTTTGTGAGTTTAGTGCTGATGAGTCACTGCACTGTAAATGAGAAATTCGATATCTTGTACGACTTATTTGATTGGAATGACGGAGTGGCTGATGGATTGGACATGAATTCAATGTTCATGCTTATCAAAACAATTTATATTAATTTTTGAGAGGAACTTGTACTACTGGCCCTCTCATGAGCTCTTTAACTTGGTGGAGACAGCGTTTGATCTGTCAGTTTCATCAGTGTACCAGGCCTACTGGACTAGAGAACCACTGATGCAGTCAAATAAAAAGTGTTTGAAGCTCAAAGACCTGATGGTAATGAAGTAGGAACAGTATATGAAGGCAGCTGACTCTAAGAATTATTCATCTTAATAAGATGAGTTTTCTTCAATTGACGTGACTGATGAGATACTGGAGAACATTAACAGCTACTAGAGAATGTTTGGAACTAAGGTTATAGATTTCAATGCAGACTCAAGTGCTTTCAAGAACATAGACAACCTAATCAAAGGAGGTCAAAAGCTTATTGAAATCACCAACTAGATTTTATTTTACACTTTAGATTGGAGGCAAGTACAGGCTAGTGATATTCTATCAGGTTTCTAGTGAGAGATAAAAGCCCCTTCATTTATTGAGGAATGATGAATTAATAAATAAGCTTACTAATTCGAGGTTGATTATGATAACAAGGGCATGCTTTCTCAAAACAGAGACTTGGAGGAGAAAGATGACATCGATGAGTACCTCAAAAGAAATTATATTTATTAATGTGAATAAGCTTTACTTGCAAGGTAGATCCAAGGGAATCAGCAAGAAGGAGTTCCTGCTTAAGACAGAACAGATTCCTTTCCTTCAAGACTTAATTTATTATTATATAGACTTGATAAGGATTGAAACGTTTTACAGAGACAGATTTTAGTCTACTCTGCAACCAAAGAAGAAACTAGAGAAGGAACTGATAGTTCTCATAAACGAAGAGGACATGATGTTTGTATTCAGGTTCCAGTCAAGAGTGAAGTCAAACGTAGAGGGTGATGTGCAAATGGTAGATAAGTCTACGTTTAGAGTACTGATGACAGAGGCTTATGAACAGGATACAGTTTCAGACATCAGAGAGAGAATTAATTAAGTCATGACTCATCTCGCTCATAGAGAAAACAGGATCAAGCCACAGCACATACTGCAGCTTAAAGGAGTTAAGGAATTCTTCATAAAAGAGGATTTGCAGTAGCCATAAAAGTAGGGAAGTGAAGCTGCAAACAAGCAGTGGAGAAAAGTGAATGAGTATGATAGGCTTATTGAATTCCTAGTTCAAAAGGATTAACCAGCTAACTAGGGAAGATCAGGAGTGAACTAGAAAGAACTAATTCTGAAGATGGAGTATTCAAAGCACTTAGGTGAGGATATCTTCATGAACTCTAAAGAAGAGGAGAGAGATCTAGCTGGCTTTGATTGCTATTCTCTTTACAAGCACAACGACAATTCATATGAGTGGAGGCTGTGCAAGATCATGCAGAAAGAGCCCATAGTTGAGGGAGCTAACAAAACTGGAATTAGTCATATCTATTCTTCAAATATATAATCGTGCTTTATTTTAACAAGGCAGTCTCAGCAGCTGATCTGGATACTTCGAGCAAGGAAGACAACTAGTAAAAGTTCTACTATTGGATAGAATTCCTGCACCATAGAAAGACAGGCCAAAAGCTGTGGCTTAAAAGAAAGAGAGAAGAGATCCTAATGAGTGCTAGATACGCCAGGGAGCAGCAGAGGAATTACGAGTAGGAGTCTTTGAAGTTTGTATAAGACATTTACGGGAAGACCATGAAGCTGGCGAACGACAACTAACTCAAGTCAACTTCTAAGAAGTAGGTAGAGCGCATTTAAGATAGTCAAAACCAAAAGTTTAATCCCTAGGGATAGCAATCTCAAAGAAAGATTTGATTTTTTAAATTGTCATAATTTGATAACTTTCCATTTGTAAATCGTTATTGTTGAATTTTAGAGGCAAATAAATTTATTTTGAAATGGAAGTGCTTAATGAACCCAGATAGAAATAACTGATGGATGATGACAAAGAAAAGGATTCATCTGATGGTAAAAATAAGATTAAGTCTTCTGGTATAGCCACTGAGTTATTGCCTTCTCCAATGCTTGCAGAAAGATCTAATCTGTAAAATGCGACTTCTTAGGAGGACAGCATTACTTTAATGGCTCCACTCCTCCTGAACTAGCAGAGCTCAGTTCCTGACTCTTCAGAACTGCTTCAAAACTTTCATCTGATTAATTATACTTTCATATTCCCCAGATTATACCAATTCAAGAACAGACTTCTTTCCAATACTCTTAATCCTCTGCAAATCAAATGATGACCTTCTAAAGAGAAGAGCCTACAAGAGTTGAAGTTAATCCTAATCCTGTATTATCTGGAAAGAGGGAGACGGTGTAAATTACTCCTCCCATTATGTATAACCACTAAAGACTTCCCAGCTAAAACAATTAGCAGCCTCTACAACCCTTGCCTCTGCAGCAGACTCCCTATCTCGAGGACTAATTCAGGCAGAACTTAACTTCTTAGTAGACTTAGTTAAGAGGAGGAACTAGCTATAGCAACTAGATTGGCTCTCCTATCAACAGCTCAAGGTCTCTAATTTTTGGGAGGCAGTAGCAAATTTATGGAATAAACGTCCATATAAAATCCAATGAGAGAATACCGGAGAATCCTACCTCAGAGCGTGAGCAACTTGAGAAGAGACTTATTATGAAGAGCGCAGGTATCAATTACTTAAGTCAAGAGGGGAGAGTAGATCCTTAGCACAAGAATGAATTCGCAACTGCAGATAACCCCTATGAAATTATGAAGATGAGGAGGAGTCTCTTCATCCCAACAGTTGATATAGATCAGAAACTTAAATAGAAAAGGCTGAATGTGTTGATTGGAGCCACTACTGTCAATAATTTCTAGCTTCCTGAAGTTGCCATGATCAATAGCAACTTCGCCTCTTCGAACACTACTATGGTTGGATTCAATAACAATAAGTTTAGAATGGAAAGCTAGAAGAGACAAAGGAAGCTTACTACAGCTGCCCCAGGCTATGATGCAGACAGATTGGCTATACTAATATACAAAAATTTTATAACTCTCCTTTAATTTATAAGATTTAAGAATAACAGGATAAGAATTGGGTAAAACCAAAATTACAGAGGTCTATTTCCTTTATAGACTGCAGGCAATAAAAGAAACACTTCTTTTGTGGAACCAAGTTTGAATATGCCTTTGAGAGGAAGGCCTGTGACTTTGGGAGATAGGACTGCAGATGTTTTCAACAGGTGCGACTTGATAAAAGAAGCAGTGATCAAGCAGCAAGACAAACTCTACTCTGATTTTGAAAATTTCCAGAGCAAGAGGGCCACTTTAAACTCAGCAGGATTCAGCCTGGCTACCCAAGCCAAAAACATAGAGAATCAAAATGCAAGGAAGCCACTCACTTCTCAAATCTACACTTTCAATACTGCTCTGACCTCACAAAAGGGGAAACGAGTTGTAACTTACTAGAAAGTAATGAATAACCTCTCAAACACAACCATCACCAATACTAACTTCAGTGACTCTTAAACTAAGCCCATATCTCTTAACATTCCAGTCAATCAAGCAGGATTTAATGACTCTCTCTAGCATGATAGAAATCTAGAAAACATCTTGAGGTTTCTGGATATAGGAAAAGCCGACTTCGATAGGATGAAAAGAGGAGGTTACGAATTGCAAGCTCCTAAAGTTATCGATATAAACTAGTCCACCGAGATTCCAAATCCTCTAGATAGGAGGAAAAATAAAAATGACTTCTATCGCTTCTTACTTACACAGAACACTCTCAATACCCAGGACTTCAAAATTTTTGTTCTGTTTTGAATTAACAACGACATTCTGATCCCAAGATCTATTCTCAAGAAAGGCGAGAAGCAAACTAGAGAGGGGAGAAGGGCCTCTATAGAGCAACTGGATGAGTCAAGCCCATAGAGGTAGCTAATTGAGGAGGAAGGTATTTATGGACGCCCCTTGCACAGAAACAATCCTCTCCTTTCTCCCAAATTCAATCAAGTTCTTAATTTCTAGCAAAAACATTTATTTACAGATTGATCTCATCAGAGGTCAACAAGAGTATCTAATCAAACAAGGAGTGGCTACATCCATCACTCCTCATCAGGTACTTTCTAAAGATTAAGACACCTTCCCAATTATAACTCCAACTTCAATGGCTGCGAACGAGATAGACACACTCAATCATGCTAGTAAGAGGGACTTGAAAGCTTCAAAATCTAATAGGAAGCTCTGAACATTAAGGATGACTAAGAGGAGTACAATTATTTTAATTTAACAATGCTACAGTCACTGAACCATTAGAGAAGAAAGAAGCTAGCATTAATGACGAGGCTAATATTTCACAGGAGCAATTTCAAATCCATAACTAAGATCTGCAATAAGAGATCATGCACAATCTCGGTTTAAACCATAATTTTTCTTTTATTTAATGACCAGTCTGCTTTGGAGAACAACTAAATTTAGAGAAAAAAGAAGATCATAAGAGAGGCAGTGGGTGGAGATGGGTTATTTGAAACACAAGTGGAAGTAATAGAGAGGGAGGTTGAAGTGGAATACGACCCTAACAAACAAAAGCCACTTGTATTTTTAAAGAAGAAATATAGCTATCTAGGAAGAGAAATCAACAATGAGTAAAAAGAGCAACCGCACAGGGAGGGACCGACTCTAAAAGAAGATAGGATTTTTGGATTCAATAACTTCAACGATTTCAGATCGAAGTATTTTTACAAGGATGTTAATCCCCTCGAAGAAAGAAGTAGACTCCGCACTTTAAAAGATGCGAGAACAAAATATGCCAAAAGATTTTCAAGCTAGTAGTGAAGTGATTTTAATTAAACTTCATCTTTATTATCATAGTCAGTATTAATTAACTCAAGCCTTTTTCGCAAATACTGCCTCTCCAAATATATCCTTGATCCTCTCTGTTCTCTCGTTCTCTAGCAACTCATCAACGAACTCCTCTAACAGCTCACCAGTGAGCATCTCTTCAATTCCAAACTTAGATTTAAATTAAAGATACTCCCAGTCTGTGGTCAGTTATTCTATTGCTGGGCCAGTTGTAAGTTCTGATCTTGGAGTCAAGATTTCCAGATCCCATCTGCTCCTTCTTCTGTTTCTTTTCTTTGGAGATTTCATCTTGCAAAAATTGATGATACATCCTTTGTCTCAAATTCTATAGATATATCATAAACAAATTTATTACATCAAGTGCCTTTGCCTTGTTTGCATGCTGACTTCTTTCATCTTGGCACTGGACTGAGATACCAGTAGGCAAGTGAGTCGCTCTGACTGCACTATCAGTCTTATTTACATGCTGTCCTCCAGCCCCACTTGCTCTAAAAGTGTCAATCCTAATATCTTTCTCGTCCATGTGGAATTCTTTGGGGATCTCAGGCATCCCCCCACGGGGTGTCACTGTACCCCAATGCTTTTCTTCCCCCGATTCTCAGTCTCTGGAAACTTCTAAACCCAAAAAAGTTTTTCCCCCCATTAGTATTTTTTGTCTTACTTATGGTACCCCCAGACTTTTTTTGTTTTTTGGAAATTTTTCCCCTTTTAAAAGGCTTTTTCCTTCTCCAATAATTTTAAACCCCACCGCATTTTTTTTTAAAAAATCCCTTTCCAATTTTGGGAAAAAAGGATTTTGGGGAAAAAGGAACCTCCTTTTTTAAAAACGCACCTTAGGAATTTTTCAATTTTTTTTGGCAAAAATTCTAAAAATTTTTTTTTTTGTTTTTTTTAAAATTTAAACCTCCCTTGGGGTACTTTGCGGGAATTAGGTTTCTTTTTTTTGCAAAAAACCCCTGGCCTTTTTCCCCCTTTCCCCCCCCGGGGTTTTTGCCCAAAAAATTTGTTTCGTTTTTTTGGGGAAGCAGTTTTTTGGAAAATTTTTGGGCTTAAACTTTTTGGGAAAAAAACCTTAACCCCCTTTCCTTTATTTTTCAATTTCAAAAAACCTTGCCAAGTTTTCCCCCAAATTGTTCCCCCCCAATAATTTTAATTTTTTTGTTTTTTTTTCCTCCTTTTTAAAAATCTTTTTTCCTTTATTTTTGGGGGCTTCAGTTTTAAAACCCCCTTCAAAAATTAAGGAATATTAAAATAAAAGGTTTTGAAAGTTTTAAAAAATGGGGTTTTAAACCCTGTTATTTTAGTTTTTAATCATTTCTTTTTCACCCCAATTGAATTTTGGGTAAATAAAAATTTTTTTAATAAATAAACCTTAATTTTTTTTTGGCGAAATTTTAAAACCAAATACCTTTTTAAGGTGTTAAGTTTTGGCTTCCTTCTTTATAAAGGGCTTTGGTTTTTAAAAAATGCCTTTTCTACTGGGTTTTTAAAAAACCAGGTTTATTTAAAGAAAGAACCCTTTTTTATAAAACAAAGGGGTTTTTGGTTTTTTTTTCAAACTTGGAAAGGTATCTTTTTCCTTTTGCAAAAACTGGGGAATGTTTGAAAGGTTTTTCTTTTTTTCCCCCTAAATTAATTA
Organism: Tetmemena sp. SeJ-2015; assembly: GCA_027382625.1. Classification (NCBI taxonomy): domain Eukaryota; phylum Ciliophora; class Spirotrichea; order Sporadotrichida; family Oxytrichidae; genus Tetmemena; species Tetmemena sp. SeJ-2015. The sequence goes on from JAJKFJ010021034.1 coordinate 22,486, forward strand.
AAGGAAATAATTTATTAAAAAAATAAGGGGTTTAAAACTTTAAAAAATTATTTTAAAAGGGAAAAATTTTACAAAAAAATAATTTTTAAAAAAAATCGGGCCCCTTTTTTGAAAAGATTTCCTTTTCCAATTTTCCACCCCAATTTTTTCTTTTTCCCCCTTAAAATTTTGTTTAATATTCGAAAATGGGGGCTTTTGAAACAACCCATTCCTAAGCTCAAATTTTTAATTTGGATTAATCTTTAACTCTTTTTAAGGTTTTTCTCTGCTTCATCCTTTCATTTAGTTTTAAAAGCAGCTTTTTGCTGTTAAAAAACTCTTGGAACTTGGGGCCTTGGCTTCTATTGCTGAGCAGTTTTCATAGCGGCTTGAGCGACCGCAGACTTCTTGGGTTGACTTGAAGCCAACTCTGAGTCTACTTTCTAGCCAGTGAGTTGAGTAGTGAGTTTAGCTCCAAAAACATGACCCAAGGGCCCAACATAAAGGCAGAGAGATAAGAAAGATCAAGAAAATGAATACCCCTTTTTCCTCATTTGAAATTATCTGTCAGTTGCTTTTCAGTTTGAGGGGCCCTTTTAAATTTTTAAAAAATTTTTGGGAAAGGAAAAATTTTTTCGAAAAAAAGGGGAAGGATGATTCCAGCTGCCACCATCAAACTTGGAGTGGCAGTAGTGTCTTTGAAGAAGCATATCACCAGGCCAATTATTCCAAATGCACATACTGCAATCGTGCCTTTACCCACTCCAAGAACTAAACCATCATAGATTTCTGAATTTCCAGTATCCTCAACAGTGGTTGTTGTTGTAGTAGTGCCTGTTGAAGTTTAGGATAGAACTTTTTATGATAGGAAAGAAACTATAAGTGAAACAGATAGGAGCAATTAAAACCTGGAGGTATGTTTCATTTTGAATTTGATTTAAATTATTGTGAAATAATTATCCTAAGTAAGATAGATTGGTTTTGAATTTGAATAGTGACTCATCTTTATAATTGAAATGGAGTAATTCGTGCATATCGAAAGCATGGAAGAGTAGAAGGGAGAGAATTAATCTTATTCCTTTGGGGGGGGGGGAAAAGGGGGGGGGGGGGGAAAGGGGGGGGGAAAAAAGGGGTTTAAGGGGGGGGGGGGAAAAAAAGGGGGGGGAATTTTGGGGGGTTTAAAAAGGGGGGGAGGGGGGGGGGGGGGGGGGGCCCCCCCGGGGGGGGGGGGAAAAGGGGGGGGGGGGGGGGGGGGGGGGGGGGGGGGAAAATTTTTTTTGGGGGGGGGGGGGGGGGGGGAAAAAAAAATTTTTGGGGGGGGGGGAAAAAAAGGGGGGGGGGGGGAAAAGGGGGGGGGAAAAGGGGGGGGGGGGGGGAAAAAAGGGGGGGGGGGGGGGGTTTGGGGGGGGTTAAAGGGGGGGTTTTGGGGGGGGGGGGGGGGGGGGGGGGGGAAAAAAAAAAAAGGGGGGGGGGGGGAAAAAAGGGGGGGGGGAATAAAAAAGGGGGGGTTGGGGGGTTTAAAAAAGGGGGGGGGGGGGGGGGAAAAGGGGGAAAAAAAAAGGGGGGGGAAAGGGGGGGGGGGGGGAAAAAGGGGGGGGGGGGGAAAAAAAAAAATTAAAAAAGGGGGGGGGGGGGGAAAAAAAAAAGGGGGGGGGGGGGGGGGGGAAAAGGGGGGGGTTTTTGGGGGGGGGGGGGGGGAGGGGGGAAAAAAAAAGGGGGGGAAAGGGGGGGGGTTTAAAAAAAAAAAGGGGGGGCCCCAAGGGAAAAAAAAAGGGGGTTTTAAAAAAGGGGGGGGGAAAAAAAGGGGGGGGGGGGGGGGGAAAAAAGGGGGGGGGGGGGGGGGGGGGGGGGGGGGGTTTAAAAAAGGGGGGGGGGGGGGGGGGGGGGGGGGGGGAAAAGGGGGGGGAAAAAGGGGGGGGGGGAGAAAAAAGGGGGGGGGGGGGGGAAAAAAAGGGGGGGAAAAATTTTGGGGGGGGGGGAAAGGGGTTTGGGGGGGTGGGGGGGGGGGGGAAAAGGGGGGGGGGGGGGGGAAGGGGGGGGGGAAGGGGGGGGGGGAAAAAAGGGGGGGGGGAAAAAAAAAAGGGGGGGGGGGGGGAAAAAGGGGGAAAAGGGGGGGGGGGGGGGGGGGGGGGGGGGGGGGAAAAGGGGGGGGGGGGGGGGGGTTTTTTTTTGGGTTTTTTTGGGGGGGAAAAAAGGGGGGGGGGGGGGGGGGGGGTTTTTTGGGGGGGGGGGAAAAGGGGGGGGGGTTTAAAAAGGGTAAAAAAAAAAAAGGGGGGGGGGGAAAAAGGGGGGGAAAGGGGGGGGGGGGGGAAAAAAAAGGGGGGGGGGGGGGGGGGGGGGGGGGGAAAAAAAAAAAAAAGGGGGGGGGGGAAAAAAGGGGGGGGGGGGGGGAAGGGGGGGGGGAAATTCCGGGAAAAAAAATTTTTTTTTTAGAATTTTGGGGGGGGGGGGGGGAAAAGGGGGGGGGGGGGGGGGAGGGGGGAAGGGGGGGAAAAGGGGGGGGGGGGGGGGGGGAGGGGGGAAAAAGGGGGGGGGGGGGGGGGGGGGGGGGAAAAAGGGGGGGGGGGAAAGGGGGGAAAAAAAGGGGGGGGGGGGGGGGGGGGGGTTTTTGGGGGGGGAAGGGGGGAAAAGGGGGGGGGGGGAATTTTGGGGGGGGGGGGGGGGTTTTGGGGGGGGGAAAAAAAAAGGGGGGGGGGGGGGGGGGGGGGGGAAGGGGGGGGGGGGGGAAAAGGGGGGTTAAATTTAAAATTTTCCCCCCTTTTTTAAACAAAAAAGGAAAATTTTAAAGGGAAACCCCCCAAAAAAAAATTTTTTTTTTTTTTAAATTTTAACCCGGGGCAATTAAATTAAAAAACCCTTTTTAAAAAAGTTCCATGAAGCCATTCACTCAAGTGGAGCAACTTTTCATTATGAATTTTTAATTTGTTTAGCAACTGAGGCTAAGACAAGAAATCAGCCTCTGAAAGAATAAAACATCTCTTAGTAATCTTCTTCTCTATTTGGAGGGTTAAACAAGTTGAAGGGATTTTGGAGTAGCAACAAAGACGAGGAGATGAAGCAATAGCAAGACTCTCAATCACAAGCAAAGCCCTTGAGAATTTCTAAAACTCTAGCTCAAAATATAATCTTCAACTGCTTAAGCAAGTTCGAATATCACTTCGTAACTTCCAATTCTCGTTTGAGAGTTCAAAGGAGGTGCTGCTCTTCTTTTGCAATAAGTATGAGTTAGATCCAAATCGAACTCACCTGCTTTTGTCGGAGTTGGAGAGTATCTAGAAAAAGACTAAATTCATAATTAATACAAAGGAGCAACTACAAATCTATAAGTTGAGAAGGAGCAGATAGACTCAGCGCTATGGACATGACTACCAGAGCAAAAACTTAATTATAGCATTAGTAATAAAATTCGTAGAGGGAGATTAGGAGCTAGTCAATTTATTAAGGCTAAGTAAATCTTGTAATAAGACCCTTTAGAGTGCCGTTTTATTTTTGTTTTCAAACAGGCTCTCATTTTTTCACAACCGGAGAGACTAAGGAGAAAGAGATAACCTATATGGGAAAGTATCCTCAAGATGGTAAATTTAAAGCAATTAAATAGGTTATATAGAAAGAGAATGATAGAGACTACTACGCTTTCAGAGACAAGGTGATCAAAGACAGTCACATGATTTCAAACGTTGAGGAGGTGATAATCATGGATGTGCAAAGATCCTTTACAAAGACTAAGTAGATAGATCCAGTGGTGTTGACTAATATCCTCAAGACTTATGCCTTCTTCAACCCAGAGATCGAATATTGCCAAGGCATGAATTTCGTGGCTGGCTTCTTATACTTGTTCTTCAAAGATGAAGTCAAAGCTTTCAAGGCTTTACTTCATATCGTGCAAGCAAACGACATGGCAGAGCTTTTTAATTAGGAACTGCCAAAGCTGAAACTCTTCTTCTATCAGTTTGACAGACTGATTAACATTCTTGCACCTCAAGTGCACTCTCACTTCAAGGATGAGCAAGTTAACTCCAGCTACTTCTCTTCACCTTGGTTCATCACAATCTTCACTCAGTCAATGCAAAATCAAGAAGGGAGATGAAATCAGTGAGACGACTACTCTAGCTCTGGGACTACTTCTTAACTGTAAGCTGGACTATAGTCTTAATTATCTTTTAGTGTGGATGGAAAGCCATCTTCAAGATGGGATTGTATGTAGTCAGTGAGTACTAAAATGACCTGATGAAGATGAGTTTCGAGCAAGTCATGAATCTAATTGTTGAGAAGCCTAAGCAAATCCTATCAGAGCACTTGAGCTATGATATAAGCGAGCCGATCATGTACTAGGTTTTAAACTCTAAGCTCTCAAACCTTAAACACCTTAATTTCATCCTGCTCAACTTAGAGCAAGAATTCAAACAGTCACTTTTAGCATCTTCTGCTTTATCAAGAGAAAGTAGCGCCACGCATAAAATAGTAATCTCACCTCAGAGGAATAAGAAAGACAAGAAAAAGAAGACTCAAGATGCGACCAAAATTTAAGATATTTGAGAAAATCATTATTTCAACTTATTTCGAAAGATTTATAGAACAAATAGATAAAATAAATATACCAATCCTTCATTTCCGGAATAAATTTTTCTAATTCAAAGTAGTGTTCATAGGAAGCTGCATCGAAGGTATTCTTGAGTGATAAGAAGCTTTTTTCATCAGTGGCTTTTCCTGTTAGCTTGGTTATTTAACTGCCTTTTGAGAATTATAAGAAGCTATATTGGTGTGAATATTCTCTTTTGGCTTATCAGGAATGAATTTCATCTTTAAGCTTATCTCAGAGCAGCTGTTCATCATGCTATTTGTCCTTGCTCTTATCTGGAATTCGGTTTCCCCTCTGCTTTGACTTTCATTAACCGTAATACCCTGCCCATTCTTTCTAGCCTGTTAGCCTTTATTCTAAGCAGTTGCAAAATTCATTACTTTTTCGTTCTAAAGAGGATTATAGTTCCTGTTAACATTTTTGGTTGAGGTTGGCTTCAAAGTGGCAGCAAACTTGTGGCCCTACTCCTTAAAAGAATTTTAGTAGGACTCCAAACTCTGGAAGTTAATTTCTTTGATTCTTAACTTTTCTCCGCTTCCAAGAGTCATAACAGTTTCAGATTCATCCAGAGGTGAGGGACAACTATCTTGCCTCTACAGTTTTCTCTCACTTGGGTGTTTGCTAATATGGTGTGGGCGCTTCATAACATCTGGGGAGCTGGGACTCTTGTGCAGTTGCTTGCTATCATTCGCCATCATCGCGTTAATCGGCATGACTGTATTGGGAGATCTTTACAGATAAGTAGGAGTTGCTGATTCATAGGCCCTCTATATATCCATCCTTGATGAATTACTTTCATTGAGAACTATAGTTTTCTAAACTGCCCCTTTTTAGAAGCTTTACTTCTGAGGACGAGGTAGGGGTATACTTGCTTGCTTCTACTTTGTGAGATCCCTAAGTTGCTTGTGGAAATGTTGATTCCTAAATGAGTTGAGGGTGTCCATGGTGTGCTAGCTCTCTTTGAATAAGTTCTCAGTTGATAGATGCTATCTGGTGTGGCAGATTGTAGGTTGGAGTTCTATATTAGTCTCTTCGTGGTCTAAGATGTTGACCAAGCAGTCATCATCCTCGCATTCATGGTGTCTTGCATAATCTTATTCTTCTGCTTCCTGAGATTCTCTTGATTTATTTCCTTCACCTTCCTCCTATCTTATGAGTAGAGACTGGAATAGTTTTAAGCATTAAGTTTGCCTTGCTTGTATTCCTCTTCAACCTTTGAGTAGTGTTGCTTGTTCTTCTCTGAAAGGGTGGAGTTGCTTAAGTTCTCCAGACTGTCTTAATATACAAGCTGCTAGTTTTAGCACAAAAAGAATAATGTCAATATATGTTTTGATCTTGAGCTTGATTGTTGAGACCTGAGAGCAGCAGCTAGTTAAGGTCACTATCATCATGGCTTATCCTTTGACTGTAGAACCTGGATTCAATTTTAGGCTTCTCAAAGTTATTAGGAATAACAATCTTGCTTCTATTGATGTTGGATTGCTCGATCATCCTAGACAGCTGGACTGCTTCTTAGTTAAGCATCTACTTTCTTGCAGCAGCTTCTTTAAAACTGTCCGACTGTTTCTCTATAAAGATCTTCATTGACCTTCTGCTATAGATCCTTCCTTGCTGTTTCTGAAATTGGCAAATCTGTGCAGATTGTTGACAAGAGTATGGCTGGACTGCCTGGCACTCACTTACACTGAATTTATTCTGGCTCTCTTGACTTGCTTAGGACTGATAGTAACTGGCTTGGATACGCTGCTTTGCCTTTCAAATTTCCTTGATCGATTGCTTTAAAGAGGAAGGAGAGTATAGGACTAGCCATTGATGGACTGCTGAATGCTTTCCTTGTTAAGGAGGTTGAAATCGAGGGATCTGAGTGGTGATATGAGTCTCTTAGAATGGTTAACTCCTGATGTCGCATTGTTTTGGAAATCAACCATAAGTAGGCGAGTAAATTATTATGGAATGCGCTCTCGTGCAGAGAAGAGCTTAGCAGGTTGTTGGGAGTGGCTCCTCTTGCATTTGAGGTAAGGCCTTGGAGCTTATCCTGCAGCTTGTTGATCTCCCTGTTTAGAGTGAATATGGTCTGGTCCTTCTCGAGCAACTCCTAAAGCATCTGGTTGTTCTTATCGATCTTGTCCTCATAAATATTCATGCGCTTCTTTCTCTCCACGTTCAACTTGTCTTTCAATTGGGCAATCTCCTGGTTAGCCTTAGTCTTTTAGTCTCTCAGGTCCACTTCCAACTTCTTCAACTGGCTCCTCAGGTAGGAGATTTGTCTCCTTAGTTTATTCTTCTCCTCATCGTCATCCTCTATCATGTCCACAGGCTAACTCTTGTTGCCTACTGCATTCTCCTTATTGAAAAGGGAGTTAGCTTTGTTTCTAGACTTCTAAGCCAGAGTATTAGCTGCCTTCCTTTGCTGGCTTGTGTTCAAATTTTTGGCTCCATAGATCCTGCTTGAGTTCATAGGCTACCTCTCCAACTAGTCTATGAGCTTGTTACTCTCCTCTATTCTCTTGAGGAGGATGTCACTGTCCTCCTTAGCCTTTTTCTCAATTTGCTTTATCTTGATCTTGAGGGAGGAGTTTTCATCTTCCACCTTTCTGTTCTTATCCTCAAGAGTCTCTACCTCCCTTTCAAAGTAGTTGACTTTGCTTTGAAACTGATTTATTTCTGTAAGTTAGGCTTGCACCTGTTTCTGCAGCACAATAATTTAAAGTATAAGTTTAATTTACTGGTTAAGGTCCTAGTCAGTTTCGAGCTTGTCTTTAATCCTGACTATTCCCAGTCTATCGATATCAGCGTGTAAAGTTTCAATCTCAGTTTGATATCTTTTCTTGAGGTCGTACTCCTTTTGCGCGTTCTTCTGGGACATCTCAGTCAGTTCTCTGTTGTACTTCTCAAACAAATTTTGGTGGTCGTCCTTCTAGTGCTGAACCTGGTTAGTGAGCAACTCATTGTTCTTTTGGCTCTCCAGCAACTGAAATTTGAGCTGATGGATTTGAGTCTGAGTTCGTATTCGCTCTCTCTGCTTGCATCTCTCTCCCTTTAGAGCTAAATCTGCATGTCGTACTTGGCTTATTTTACTAGTTCCACCACTTTTGGATGTTCTTCGTTTATCTCAATCTCAAAACTTTTCTCTCTTTGAGCCTCTATACTTTAGAGTGTGTTCATTATATTCTAGTTCATGTTCTTTAAGTTGGTCTCTCTTTCTCCTGCCTCGCCAACTGCAACTCCAATATCTCCACTTTCTAAAGTAAGATAGCCCTTTCTTTGATTAAATCAGATTCCTTCTATCTGAGTTATTTGCGCATCAAACTAAGCTCATCTTCCTGCTTCTACCTCTCAGTGTGCAAATTCATAGACGCGTTCATTAAATGATTTGGATTGAAGTTCAAGGAGGCTGACAGAAGGGGATTTTACCCAAAGATCTAACTCCCTTAACCAGAGGTGTTCAGTTTGTTAGTGCGAGTCTAAACGAAAGAACTGTTGTTCAAGTCAATCTAAGACTGGAAGGTGGGGGATTAACTGCTTTTCATTTTGCTTTCGCCTTTATAATTCCTATTTATATTTTGAATTCAAATTTACCTGCAAACATACCACCTTAACAATTCTCTATTGTTTGGAATAATCTATGAATAATTTATCACTCAAGGATAGTAGATGTGCTTATAATTGGGGTCCCTCATAATAAGGAACTGATCTACGAGCACGTATTGCAATTCCCTTATAATGCAGCTATTAGGCACGAGAAGGCAAAAATTCTCAAAGTCAATAATCAGTGGCACCCTCTAATTCTTAGTTCGAATGTTCTTATTTTTGTAAGTATTCAGAACCTTCCCCATCTCCCGGGCAAATTCGCTCTTTGGGTCGAAGTTATCCTATATTCTCATTAAATCCAGCACACTAAGGACTCCATCCTTATCGTAGTCTAGAATATCAAAAGCCACTCTGTTCAAAGCAGTCTGCTTCTCCAGTTCTTGTTACTGCCGCTGGTAGAAGTTTAGTGAAGCCTGCTTTACTAGTAATTGGTCAGAGTCCTCATCCTGCAGCTTAGGTGGCCAGAAGATTTAGAATTTCTGCACGAAGAGGAGAATAGACACTCTCTTCTTCTCTGTTCCGTTGGAGAGATAGCGATAAATCATCTCCCCAAAGAAGTCATGCTGATCTCCAAACAACTCATGCATATTGGTAATCATAGACTGTTTGGATATGTATTGCTTACTCTCGATCGACTGCATATTGATGGACATGGAGTTCTTGAATACATACTCACCTAACTTGTCAAAGTAGTCTAGGATGTAGTTCTCGTAAAACTATTCGTTCAGTTGCTGCTTCATAAGGATGAAGGAGTCATCGAAGGTATTCAGGATGTTTATGCTTGCAGCCACATTTATCTCGTCTTCCAGTTTCTTGAGAACGTTAAACCCTGTCAACACGTTCAATAAATGGAGCACCACTGCAGGGTATCAAAAGATTAATTAATGATATCCAAACTTGAACTGAATCTCTCTTTAAAACTCTTCTTGATTAATGTAAACCATGTCTGTTGTTGAATACATGTCTTGCACTTTTTGCACTAACTGACCTATGCTAAATTTTCTCTTTCTATCGTTCTGATTTTCTTGGTTGGCTTAAGTACTCTGCTAGAATGATTACATTTAGTCTCTCTGCTTAGATTCTTGGGCCTTTCCTTGCTGCCTTTCCTGGACTTGAGTAAACTCAAACAATGATGTCTTCTAATTCTTATAAAATGGAGTATTAGGCTCTGCCAGAGGGTTCTTGGCTGCTTAGCCATTGCTTTCACTAGGTCTTAAAAATACTATACTATTCTTATTCGACTACCTTTGTGAGCTGTGAACACTCCAAGGAAGTTATCATTGATGTCATTTATGACTTTCCTCTCCTCTAAGTATTTGGGTAAGTTGTTGATTTTAAACTTGTTCTGCAGGTTAAGATTCTCCTCGTATCTGTTGATTGACTGCTTTTGGAACACTTTCTTGAAGTTGATCTTTTCTATTATGTCCCTTAAATCTTGCTAAATCGCTTAGGAGAATACAGCCTCGTTCTGTGTGTTTTTGAGGAGATTGAACATGTCGAATTCGCAGAGATAGCCATCAGAGTTTGAGTCATAGACCTAGAACACAAATTCTTTGGCTGCCCTGATTTGATCCTCAGATCCACTATTCGGTTTCTGGAATAAAAGTTCAAGCTTGGTGAGATACTGCTCGAAACTCAAATCTTTCTTGAACTCGAAGTAGCGAAGGATCTTATCCACTAGCTTTGACCCATAGTACTGAGATAAGAGGGCCTTGAGTCTCTTTCTTGACATCCTCACTAGGATCACATCTTGATCGGCGAGTTAACTACCATCGTCCTAGGTTAGTGAGATTTTCCGAAAGTAAAAAGCAATAAATATACTTCAAAGTATTCATAGAGAGGCCCATGATAGTGGCCAGTAGAGTCTCTTTGTAAGAAGATATTTTCAGACTTGATTAAGTTAAGCGTCTTGTATTCTTTAGTCTCGATGTTAGATCCATAAATCTTCTGAAGTTACTGTTTCTGATTGCTCTTAACTCTCTAATGTGATTGATCTCTTCCTCTGGATGAATTTCTCTGCTATTACAAATTTTAGTTTGGCCTCTTTTGCGAAAGAAAAAGTGAGAGGTCTTAGTTTTAATTTCTATTGAACTTGCTAGTCTACAATAAATTAATGATAGTCAATAATTTTGGGTTCATTAGAGAATTCCAGACACTCCTAGCATAATAAATTAATTTTCAGCTTCATTGAGCTTGGAGTTGATTATGATCTTCGAGTTGATTATTTTTGAATGGTCTGACACGTCGCTCTGTCTCACTCTGTGCTTTGATTGAGAGCTGAAGTTCTTGATTGTGGCCGATCTCTCCACAAGGTTGTCTCCATATATCATATTAGTCTGTGTTGGTGGCTCAATAGTGAGCTAAGGGAATCGCTTATTAGTTCTTGACTATCTCTTGGTTTATTGGTGGGAGTAGTCATTCTCTATAGTGTCATATAAATTCATCTTTGAGTTCATTTAGGAAGCCACTCTTGAAGGGTTTCTATTTTTAAGTGGATTAGCACTCATCACATAGTCGTACTCGTATTCAATGCTCTCAATGAGTTCTTTGTGTCTCTCCTTTTGCTCTTTGTTGAATTTTTAATACTGTTCATCTAGCCTGTCAGTAGGAGAGACAATCGTCTACTTGCCTAATCTCTTTTCTAGGCCAGTGGACTTGTTCGCTTCTTCCTCACCAAGTTAGTTCATGTAGTAGTCCACTCTGTATTTTAAAGGCACTTTTTTGCCCTCCTCATATCTGATGTAGCGTTTAGATCTTTCTTGCAGGTTCTGCCTCTGCAGTTTCTCCTTGTTGGTCATATGGATGAACTTGAAGTAGTAATCAATAAACTATGATGAGTTAATGCAATGGTAATCTTCGCCTAGATGCCTGCTACTCGCTCGTGATTGGGTTCTTATTGTACCACTTCCACTTAGAAGCCCACTTATGCCGTGAACTCCTTATGAGGCCATCCTTTTGTGCATTACTAAGTTTCTTATTGAAGGGCTGTTGTTCTAACTTATTGTATTTTCTTCTTGAGCTGAGGCATTGAGAGAACCTAATGATTTGTAGTCTCTGGTGTTCTTTGCACTCTAGTTGTAGTGTTGGAGTTTTGACTTCCGAAGCGAATGATTGTCCTGTCTTTAAATCTGATTGATGAAGTAGTTGAGCTGATTGGGATTCTTGTGAATCTTCTGAATTTAAAAATAGCTATAAACAATTAGAATGAAGTCGAAGATCTTTTACTCCTGCGGAATGGGATTCATTTGAATTATTTGTAACTTATTGCTTCATTTTATTTCCATTATTTTAATCTATCCTATCTATTGTCAAAGACTTGTTAGGTATGCCACTAGGATTTGTAAGTAAATAGCGAGTTTAACATATTTACTAGCGGTTTCATGGTTGAGTGCCATCAAAAAGGGCTGCAGTTAGAGTTTTCACCCTATCTGTGGCAAAAACGAGCACCTATTTTACGATATCGTAAAGTTTGGAAACCAGATATGCTCAGCCTTCTTTTGTAAACTACACTCTCAACCCTTCCTTCAAAATAAGATAGACAATTGGAAGCCTAGACAGTCGAACAAAGATATGTGATTCTTTCCTAAGTTTATTAAAGTACCTATGTTTTTAATTTCCCTTAAGATTTCTTTGATTCGATCTTTTGTGAGAGATTTTAAGTTTTGAGATAAATTAGAATAATATTCAGAACAATGATGCAAGAGTCTAAATAAAATGTTAGGGTGAGGCCATAGAGCAGCATCAGACCCAGTTATTTGCCAAAGTAGGACTTTTCCTCTTTACCTTTCTCAAGGAACCCTCCCACCCAGTTTCAACCTTCTATCACCTCTCCAAAGTATTGCCAATTTAGTAGACACTATTTAATATTATTAATTATGTACTTCAAATAATAGCAGGGAGTGACAAAGATTTCGATGGATGCATTTGTAACTCACCACTCCACAAAGTCATCCCACATAAACTTAAAGTCTTCGTAAAGTCAGTCGGACTCCTCAACTATTCTTAACCTCAAAAGAACCAACTCAGATGCTATCAACATTCAAAACCACTCCTCAGTCAATAGCAAAACTGACTATCAAGCTCCCTCCTTCAACAACACTCTCATCAACTCAAAGCTGCATCTCGTCTAAGAGAGCCCTCACAACCCTAAAATCATTAGCAAGAAGGATGTCTTCAACTACAACATGTAGAGTCTAAACTAGGCCAAAAGCAAAATGCTACAACAACTCTAAAGCTAAAACTTGAGTTCGAAGATCGTAAATACTCATCAACTGTAAACTAAGGAGACATCTGCTTCCTTCACAGATCAGTTTGCTAGGATGAATGAACAGAATGCAAAGAGACCCGCATCTAATTCTCCTCCTAATTTTAAAGCGCATGCCTAAGAGGCTAAAAAGCTAAACACCAAGGAACTTAAAAAACTTAAAGAGGGATAAAACTTTCACCAAGATTTCATCAAGTTTAATACGGCATAGCAGAGGACAAATGCAAGAGGCTAATCTGGTAATCATCAGCACTAGCCAAGTCCCACTCTTCATAATGAATAAACTTATAACTTCATTTATATATTAAGGGCTGACTTTCTATAAGTTTAGCTATAAAGCATGAAAAGTAATCTAAGCGCGCAGAATTTGAATAGAATTGAAAGTGTAAATGACAAAATGAGACCCTAGAGATTCTCAACGACAGTGAGGAGTTAAAATCTTTTCGATTTTAAAGGTAGCACTCCAAAAAGCGAAAGCATTTAAGAAATCACTATAAATCTGGTGCAAGAACAGAACGAGCACAATCGATTCATGGATACCTTGTGCAGCAGCTTTAAAGATGAACAAAGATCTCTTGATGCTAATTTTGGTGCGTAATTAATCCGTGTCTTAATTTACTTTCTAGATTTAATAAAGCAAGCCTTCTTGAAATTTCAGAGCAACACCATAGGGATTAAAGTGCGAGATAGGATGTATGATGTATACTCGAGGGCTTAAGAAATGTACTCTGACTATATCGACTAAGCTGAAAGAAAGAGCGTGAACCGTTTCAGCCTGCAGGATTCAAAAGAGTTATTGGAAAGCTTAGGGGAGCTAGTGCGAATTATGATTAGACTATTTATCTCAGATCATAAGATACACATTGCCTAACTACTTGAAAAGCTTTACAAGATCATAGTCGGCTTCTTTGACACCATGTAAAAATAATTTTCACCGCTTACTACTAATCTAGGTAGGAGAATATATATTATTTTTAAAAGATGACTGAGAATCATGTATCAGAAATCAAGGCCTAACTCAGCTACAATTATCAGGAAGATAGAAAGAAGCAGGAGAAATTTATCAAGACGCTCGAAAATGAAATTCATCTTCTTAGAAAATTCAAGTAGCATGATTAGTAAGCCTACAGGTTGAATAAGAATGTAAAATGATAACTCAAAGTTTAATCTCCATTTAGCAACAACTGATAGGAACGCTCAAGGACATGTAAGAGGAGATTGAGTTCATTCAGCAAAACGCAGCTATTAAGAATATATACGAAGAAATAGAGGTTAATACCAAGAGGCTCGAGAAATTCCTAGGATCAATAGGAGAAACATCCGAAAAACAGATTTTTAATCTGAAAGAATGAGAAAAATCATTATAACTTAATATAAATTGAACTTATAGATAAATTAATTATGAGATTTAATCAATAACTATGAAAAATATTGTAAATTTGAACCCATTTAGTTTATAGAACAGAGAATTTAGACAGCAAGTTTCAGTAGCAGTTTAAACTGAATCATTTGGAATTACTAGATAGGAGCTGATGCTCTAGGCGCAAAGAGATTTGATTAGTTTATACAAATTTGCAAAAATCTTGATAGCTAAAATGAATTAAATCGTAGTAGTATTTTAAGTTCTAATAATCATCATAGTAGTTTAGTTGTTATATTGAGATATATTTTATCTCTGACACATCACAGAGAATTAGCTCTCTAGATCTAAGAGTTTGATCCCTTTATTATAAATTAAATGCTATCAAGATTCTTTTTGCTGTTTGACCATAAGGAGTATAGGCTTCTCTATAACTAGGAGAAGCAAGACTTTTACAAGAAAGCTCTACCTATTATCGCTGGACTACTGCTCATCCTTTCTTTGGTGTTGGAGATTTTGTACAGGAGTTAGCATTTGGGAGATATGGCAATCCACACTTCTATTATAAACTGGGCGACATCAGTTTTGTTTCTTGTATTTTCGCTTGTAATATGGAGAACGGTTTACATATCGTGGGCTGTGTGTCCCCTCCTCACTCTTTTTGCCTACTACTACTTCGCCTTTGTTGACTATCAGCAGAATGCAGGAATTATCTTCTTCACGTAAGTTCTCCATTCAGATTTCCTATCTTTCACTTGAGTGCTAATGGATTTATAGGTTGATAGTGGCATTTACGTCTACATTTTTCATATTGATAGTTTTCAACGAGTAGTGGTGCATATCAACAATCGCCTTCATGCCTGTGTGGTAGTTTTCTTCGTGCGCATCGGTTATGACTACATCGGAGAGGAGAAGTACGAAGTTGCAATTCAAAGCGCCTACTGCATATTCATCTACGCACTCATAGCCTATATCACAGAAGTCAGATCCAAGTAGGCATTTCTGGGAAAGGAGCAATCTGACAAAGCTGTTACTAAGTGGCTCAAGATCTTCGAGACCTTCCCAGAGGGAATAGCTCTCATTAGGAATAACTACATCGTCTATTTGTTGCAATAATTTATTGTCTACTCTAACTAGTCACTCAGATACATACTTGAATTGCAGAACGAGTTTAAGGTTGCAGATGACCCAAACAATGAAATGCTAAAGCGACAGTTGATGGAAACTCGCATAGTCCCCTACACCACAAAACGCGATCAGAACAAAAATTAGGCCTAAGCAACAAGCGTGTGGCAATTCCTCGCCAAGAACGAGAGAGGAGCTACATTTGAACTGCCATCAAAGGCTAATAAGTACGATGAGAGACACAGCACAGAGACTAAGTATATAACTCTAAACCAGGTGAATGTTAACTTGTCAGGAGGAAGGGACAAGATATTTATCGTGAGAGACGTCTCGCACATTATCTATCTTGAGTAAATTATGGAGGTAAAAAACGAGATGTCTGAATTTACTGACAACCTTATGAAGCAAATTCAAGGCTACGCTTAATTCGCATCGAACAGCATGCAAAGACTGGACACTCATGTTGACTTTTCAGGAAAGCCTATCGCAGAAGAGTCCTATGAGGAGATCAATAAAATGCTCTACAAGATCAAAGACTTCGAGAGTATATACATGATATCGGAAAACAAGTTTAAGCCCTCTAGAAGAGGATCATAATCCAAAGAAAAGCTTAGAAGAGGTAGTAGAGATAGCATCTAGTGAAATTAAGAAGAAGAATATAGATATGGAAGTTACTCACACTTTAGATCTGCCGCCTTTTATTAAAGGTGACGCTAATAGATTTAAGCAGACTGTGCTTAATTTGATACTCTTCTCTATCAACGGTATCTTAGAATAAATTTATGGTTGAATTATATTAATCTATAAGTCTACTTTAAACATAAGATCCGAAGTACTAGGAACAACTTTGAAAGTAATTATTGAAAACTCTAAGACAGATTAAACCAAAGCTAATATCATTTAAACGAAAAATAAGCTTTTAAATTTAAATTGCAATTTAAATCTAGAATAGTAAGACCCAAAAGTTTGTGTTGATAAATGACTTCACAAAGTTGATGACTACTTAGGTTGATATAAATTTGAAAATTGCGAAGATAATTTCAAGTTCCTTAGGTTGGAAGATCGATTTAGAGTCTAATAAAAATCTCAAGCTCACTCTCACTTTACCGACTGAGCATACTCTCCGCCATCAACCCCTTTCTATTCATCCTCAAGAGAGGAACGAGAACTTTGAAGAAAGCAAGTTCTAATCTTCTTCAAACTTCTTGAATCCAACTCCTCAAGCAATATCTGAAAAGCCTAAGGTAGGTCTCAAACATGGGGCAAAATCTTCAATGGATAACTCCAAAAATAACATCAGTAAGATCCACGAGGAAGACAATGAGAGTAATTTCAGCGGCAGGCCTGAGTACATTAAGGAGGAAGCACCAAAGGAGGAGATAAGTACCCTATGAGGCATAAGAGCACTTGCTGCAGTGAAATTCTACTTGTGAGTTTATCAGACATGGTGAACATGCTAGAGACTCAAGTTGGTTATAAATGCGATGAAGCATTTTTGGAAGAGTCAGCACTCAAACTTCTAAGGCAAAATTTCAAGAAGTTCAACTGCTCATGCCACTTTTATCAGTATATTATGGTTGACTTAGATGATCCCACAATCTTGCTCTCTAGATTTATGCAGAACGTCAACTCTATTCTTTCAGAGCATAAGGTGAGCATTCCAGTAGTTGGCTTCTCTCAAAGAGACACTGACAAAATCAAGTCTTAGTGTGCCACAAATCACGTGGAGTTCATTAAGAAACCAGCTTCTATTGAATCTATAAAGCACCTAATCAAGTGAGTTGATGAGGTGTCTTCTCTCTTTCCCTTAGCAAATATGGTTTGAAAGTTCTTATTCTCTTGAATTTATCTATGAAATAACTCTTAACTTTACCTTATATCAACTGATGATGATTGATTGAATTAGTTTAGATGCTCGCGAACTTATTCCCATGGCTTCATGGTTAATGGAGGCATTCTTTATAAGTAAACATTTTTGTTTATACCTTAATAGTTATTGGCTCAACAAAGCGAAGCCGATGAGTGAGGAGTACTTCGCAGACCAGTTTTTGAATTTAATGACAACGAAGCTCAACTCAGAACTCTAGCAATTAGAGCACTAGTCCCATCTCAATTTCGCTCAATATACAGCAAAGAAATATCTTAAAAAATTAAATATCTTGTTGCATTAAAGGATCCTCATCTTGCAACAGTTGAGTTAGCTAACCTCGTCAAAGTAAAGTAACTGATTTTTTAATAGTATTTATAGACTGCCTAACATCTAAATGTTGTATTGAAGGAAGAGTAGCTGCCTTATTGTTTATCGAAGTCTTTAAGCAGATTTTTCATTTTGTTTTAACTTTTTTAATTTAGGGATTTGCGCAAGACTTTTAAAGATAATGGGGTGGGGATTAAAAAACCCTTTTAGTTTTATAATTTTCGTTTCCCCCCCAAAGACCAAAAAAAATTTAGAAAAAATTTTTATTCAAAAATAAATTAATTTAAAGGTTTTAACTTGATCTTGTTTTTTGGAAAAGTAAAAAAATAAAGGAAATAAAAAATTGGGTTTTAAAAAGGGCTAATTTTAAAGAAGTTTTAAAGTTTTTAAAGCAGAATTTTGGAGCCCCCCAAAGGCAAGATCAAACGAAGGAACAATTCTTAAAACCCCCCTCTCAAAGTAGAAGCACAGAGTAGTCAGGAAATTTTTTAGGCTAATTTTTTTTTTAATTCCTTTTCTGAATCAGATAACACAACCCAACCCCTTCTTTCCGTTTTAGGGCAGATTTAAAAAAAAACCCCATTAATTTAAAAAACGACATGAAGCAGCATCTATAAAAGCCAAGCTTTAGAGACTTCAAATAGTAGCACGAGCAACTCAAGAGGATCAAGATTGAGGAACACTCTTAATAAAAAAAACCCTAATATTAATTTTTTTTAAGAAAAAGTGCTTTTTGCTTTACCTTCATTTTCCAAAATTTGAAACAAAAAAGAAGTTCACCCCCCGGGAAAAATTTTTTCCAAAAAATTTAAAATAAAAGAGAAAATGAATTTTGGGGCAAATGAAATTGGAACTAGTTTCTTTTAGCTAAATTTAAGATTTTATTTCAAAAGGACAAATATAAAGTTGTTTTTTTATTTTTCAGGTTTAAAAATTTGGGAAAACCCCTTTAAACATAGTTTTTTTGAAAATGGAGTTCGAGAGATTTTTAAACTGATTCCCTTAAAATCTTATAAGCTTCCTGTTTTAAACTCTAGAATTGGCTTTAACTTTTCGAAAAAGAAAATTAAAAATTCAAAAAAATTTTTCGAGGCAGATTTGCAAAAGGTAAGGAGACCCTTGATAAAATTTTTGGAGAGAAAAAAGAGGGGAAAAGGGGAAAAGAATATAAATCCGGAAAAATTTACCTTTTTACTTGAAGAAGGGGGAGAATAACCCCCAATTTCAAAAAAAATAAAGGTTTAGAAAATTTTGGATTTTTAGGAAAATTATTAATTTTTGGGGAATGGCAAAAAAAATGGGGAAATAAAAAGCAGAACGATGAGGAAAGTGAAAAACTACGGGCGAGAAGAAACAATGTTTAAAAAGATAGCGGGAAATCCCTAGATCTCACTTTCAGAAGGCCAAAAATAAAGGGGGCCTTTAGAAATAACGGAATGAAAAAAGGGGAAGAAGTTTGGAAAAAAACTTTAACTTTTAAATAAATTTTTAAGAAAATTTTGAATTTTATTAATTTTTTTAAAAAAACAAAAATGAAAAATTTTAATTTTAGGGGAGTTTTGTTAGAAAAATTTTAAATTTTTTAAATTTTAAAAAATTTAATTTTAAAGGTGCAGTTTCGGATGGACCAAATTTTTTCCCAAAACTATTAGGAAATAAAAATAGTCTCTAAAAATTGGGTTTAGCACAAACTATTAAATTAGAAGCCAAAATTTAAGAAAGTAAGGTGCCTAATTTAGAGAAGCTGAGTTTTACCCCTTCTTTACGAACCCGGGTCAAAAAAAATTTTCTAGTTTCCGGAAGGAAGATTTTAATGAACAGCTATTTTTTTTGTTTTCCCTGGTGCGCAGCTGAAATTTATTGGAACCCCTACTGAAATTCAAAAAGTTTTAACCAAAAGAAAGGTTTCCAAAGCGGAATTTAAACACAGGCATTCCTTTTTAAAATTAAATTTTTTTTTAAAAATGCAAGCGGGGAAATTTACCGTTTTGTTTGCTTGGGGCGGACTATGGTTAAACCTATGCAAAGGGAACCAATCCCTTTTCCCCTTAAAAATTGTTCTTTCGGGGGGTAGGCAGGTTAAAAAAATTTAAGGGAGTGATGTGGAAGTCCCAGGACTCCCCTTAAAAATCAAACAAAAAAGGACAAATAATGAGGTAGGAAAGCAGGGGGTTGTTTAAATTTTGGGAAGAACTGCTCCATGCTATAAATCTATAAAAATAAAAGTTTAAAGGAAAATGAAAAAAAGGGCCCAAAGGGGGTTTTAATTTTTTTTGGGGCTTATTGGAAAAAAGGGAACCCACTGCTCCGATTTTTGAAAAAGAAAATTTTTTAAATAAATTAAAAAACCCAATTTTGCCCAATTTTAAAAATAAAAAAAATTTATAAATTAAATAAATTAAATAAGATGTAAAAAATTATTTGGTTTTTTAAAAAGGTTTTTTAAAGAAATTAACTTTTTGTATTCGTTATATTTTTTTTCATCTTTTCTTTACAAATTCCCTTTTTTCAAAAGGTTTTGATTTTTTGTGACTCCTTAATTTTGGGATAAAACCTTCCATTCTTTTTGCAAGATTTTTTTGAAAAGGGTTTGTTTAATTTAAAGACAGATAAACCCGTCCTTGAAATCTGGCTTGAATTCTTTCTTGCTGATGTCTATCGAAGCTCTTGTGAAGTAGACATCTTCTCCCACTGTCTCTTGCTGCTCATATTCCTCCAAGGTTTTAACTGTGCACTTAGCATTGATGGTTTGCACATAAGTCTTGTCAAAGTGATTGGTTGGGAAGATCTCAACATCCGATATTGCAGTGAACTACTTATCAGTTAGCTTTAGAGCTTTATGGTCGAGGTCTCGCTTGAAGTAGTACCATTAGACTCTGAGCTTTCCGAAATCCTCGTGATTAGGGTCTGTTGAAATAATCTCTAGAATCTTGCCCAACAAGGTCTCCCTTCTCATTATAGAATCTGCAAATATCCCCCACAGTGAAAATATGGTCCTGATACTGAAACTTCTTGAACTTCTTCTTGTCCTTTATCTTTTGCAGCCGCTGCTGATGATGAAGATGGAGCTTACTTTGGCTGAACCTTCTCCTTATCTCCTGGCTTCTTAGCCTTTGGATTGCTATTTATCAGGGTTTGCTTCTGACCTTTAAGATTTTTGTGAGCTGCTAAATCTGGAATCTGCTCTGTTCTTAGAAATGTTCTTCGTCTTCTTGCCTTCCTAAGGCTTGTTCTGCTTCTGCTCCTGTTGTTTTTGTCATCGATGTTAATATCTCAAGTAAACCTTTAAACTCAAAAATAATTGCTAATCACTAGTCCATGAAATGAAGATGAAAGATTGAATATTCTTGCTCTCCAAATTCTTGGCACCACACAGCTAAATATTTCAAAGTGTCCAATTAATTATTGAAAGAGGAGGATTTTATTAAAAACATCAAGTGAAAGGGGTAAAATAAAATTAATTACTTGGGATGTGGAAATATTTTATATCACAATTAGTTGTAAATGAAAGCTTAATCTGGTGGAGCCAATTTAAATGTTAGTTGTTCTCCCCCTTCCATTCTTGTTTTTTCTTTGCAAATACTTCTCTCTTAAATAGAACTTTACAATATTTGGGTATGTTAGATTATCTTGGCAATTCTGAATAAGCGAACGGACCAGCGCACTCCAGAGGAAAACCAAACGCTGATCTAGATGATAAAGAAGATTGAGTTTTTCCAAGAGAGGAAAATAAAGGATAATGACTTGATAGAGATCTCTAACTGCCTCAAGCAGGAGTTCTACAAGAAAGGGGCTATTGTTTTTGACTATGGTAAGTAGAAGATTATAATCTAATTTTGACTAGGCACAACAGGAGAGAAGTTTTACATTATATTGAACGGGTCTGTGAGTGTGCAAGGGTTTTCCAATAAAGCGAAAAAAGGCGGCTGAGGAAGAATAGAAGCCACCTGTTCAGCATAGATAGCTTCAACAACCTATTCAGACTAGGACATCGGCATGCTCAGCTACCATCCTAGCCACCAGAATTTCTTAGAGGACAAAAGTAATGATAGTCTAAGCAAGATTAATTCCCAGTCTCGTGGGTCTTTCGAAAATCCAATTCGAGCTATTCAAACTAAGATGGAGTAAGGAACTGCCAATAAGGACAAGTAGCCATTCAGCCCAGGACTGGGCAAGAATAAAAACGGATTCAATTTTGGACAAAGGCACCAGAGCATGGCAAATTAAGAGATTAAACACATAGTGGGCTCAGTTCCAGGCTACACTAACTAAAATTAAATTTCATTTATAGGAAAATTCGAAAGAGTCCTCCTTAGCAAATAGCGTCTATAATCTTCGTTCTTCAAATGAAAACGATAAGAATGGCATTCCAAATGTGTTTAGTTTAACTAAGATGACAGAAGGCAGACTGCTTTTGTCATGAGCCCTAAATTAGACTTCTAAGCTGGTGCAGTTGTCGTAAATGACCAGGCGCCTTTGAAGTCTCAATTCAGTAAAACAAAAGGTCTGGTCTCAGAGAAGGATCTCATCTTAGAAAAAAGTTAAGACCAGTCAGTGACTGCAAGCTATAACAATCAGTCAAGGTAAGATGAGAATGAGATAAGCGAATCACCCGAGCTAAAAGGAAAGCAACAGAAGAAAGTACCCACAATCGTAAAATCCAGCAGCACTCCCAAAAGATTCGCTCAGAGTTCTTAAGAAGAAGCTGAGGAGGAGATAGTTATGACTGAAGTGGTCTAATTTTATTTAACTTATTTCACACTGGAAAATCATTTGGAGAGCTGGCTCTTATAACTAACAAACCAAGAGCTGCCAGGATCAAATGTCTAACTGATTGCTACTTTGCAGTAATGACTAAACATGAATACAATAGTGCCTAGCAAAATAGAAAACAAAGCAAGAATAATGACCATTCAATTCCTTGCTGAGATCCAAAATTTTAGAGTTGGTCAACAACATAGCTGAGCAAAATTCTTTCGAGTTTCACAGTCATTAAATTCAAAAGAGGCCCAAATATTAAACTATTTTTGGTTTTGTATTATTCAGAGAAGGAAAGGGAATGAAGATATCTAATGTAAAAACAGGTGATTCAAAGGAACAAGGAACATGCTTATCAAGCATACTAACACTAATGAGCCTGTGATGCAGTACTTGAGGGGAGAGAGAACTGACAATCTCTTCGTTCTTCTTTTAACACCAACATGTAAAATTTAACTAAGAATGCGAATATCACATCTGTAACACAAGAAAGAGAACATAGAGATTTTCCTCTTCGGCAAGGGACAGATTTTCGGAGAAGAGAGATTTATAAAGGGAAACAAAAGTGGCACCTTACACGGGTACTTGCAACAGCTTGGAGGGAGAGGTGCTGAGAATTTCAAACATAGAATTTATGAGAAAGTTCCCCAGTATGGGAGATACATTCGAAATTATTGAGAAGATGACAGCAATGAAAGAAGAGAAAATTACTTAGAAATAGATGAATGGACTCTTACAGATGTAGAAATTTTCAACCACAAGCTAAACTAACAAATCTAAGTTTCATAATTAGAGCGCTGAGTCTTCTAATAAGCTAAGAAGAGGAAGTCTTAATGTAGCTGAAAGAGAAAATGATAATCCTATCTCAGTAGGAGCAGCTCATCAAACAGCTCACAAGAAATTTAATAGCATCAGTGATGGGTAGGACTACACTTCCTATTTTCTCAAATCAGTGAATGAGAAAAGAGATGCCTTGAGGCAAATAGTCGAAGGCTATTCAGTAGTTGATAAAGTTAAAAAGCTTATCAAGATAGAGGATCAAGATCTTTACTCTTATCAAACAAGTGGCTAAGGTTCCATAATTTAGTCGACCACTCATGCAAGCGAACACTAGAACTACTTGAGTCATCCTTTGAGGTCAATGCTAGGAACTGCTTAGTCAAATCATAGGAGACTTATTTCATAGAAGCTAGAGAACATCTAGAAAGAAAATTTAAGCGTTCAGAGAGGTATAATGACTGCATAGGTATAGTCGCCAACAGATGCTTAGAACCAAACTTTGAATTAAAAGTTAAGCCCTATAATTTTTGAAGTCGGTCTTGGCAAACTCTCAGTTTAAGAATTCTGGATTCAGAAAAAAGAAGGAAAAGATAAAGGGGACAAAGCTCTACATGAGTTCTCAACTAGTTGACGCAATTTATGAGATGAAGCAGCAAGATCTGAAAGAGAGACTGCAAAGGCAGGAGAGGAGGGATAAAATAGCTCAGATACAACAGCAGTCAGTGGTTGATGAGAACACTGCAGGTATCTTACAAGAAGAGAAAAGTCAAAACCCTCTTAAGGATTTGGATTATTACAGTGAAGAGGGGAGCGATGAATTTGATGGAGGGATCTCAGTTACTGGCTATGACGATAGACTTTCTACTTACAGGAGTGAGCACAGAACTACTACAGTAAGAGATGACAAGTCTATGATCTATGAAAAGATGAGCAGAGCTATTCTCTCAAGCCAAAATATTTATGAATTTAAACGCAAACAAGTCTTTCGGCCAACAAACCCCAAGTATTCACATTTCATTTTTAAGATAGAGAGACAACGTACATCTTGATGATTAGAGCATATTCGATGATATCACGAGGAAGTCAAGTAGAAAGACTTTGAAGTCAATCGTTACCAACAATAAAAACAAGCGACAGACTATCAACCTTAATCTTGATGAAATCGTGAGCTTGCCAAACAAGCAATTTATCAACAGCGATGGAACTCAAATCAAGATACTGTAGACTCAGCATCAAGAGTTCAGCCCTCTAATTCAATACCTAATCAGGTAGAGGTAGAGCGATACTCGTTAGTCACTTCCCACTTCGAGATAAATGGCAGGCCTTGGGAGAATTTCTAATCGCCCTCTCAATTAAATAAATCACAGCTACGAGAAAAATCCTTCGACAGCCTCGAGTCAAATGCATGCAAATGTTTAAGGCATGGGGAAGTTTAGTCGCTTCCTAAATACAGCGAATGGGTTTGTGAACACTGAGGCTGGAAGAGTGAGTTAATCGCAAACCAGAAGCACCACAAAGACAACTAGAGTAATGGATAAGACAGTTTTCATGCACGTTGCAGAGACTCTACAAAGAGGCAATGTCATATCGCTTGATAGACAAAGCAAGCACATGTCTTACTTCAACCACAGCCTTCTCCCTAATATATCAAGATTATGATTAACTACAAGTCTAATTCTCGATCTTAAGTCATGATTTCCTCACACTAAAAATTTAATTAATCAAAAATTAAGAGGCACCTTCCAAATGTTGAGTCTGTAATCTTGCCTTGCACTAGTTATGAGAAACATTTCTTCTTTAGCCAGATCGTAGAATAATTGAATCAATGAAATGTTATCTAGTTAAGCATCCTCCACACGAAGAACTCTATCCAATGGTTTCATGTCGTGAGTCACAACTCCAGAGTATACTTCAGCATTTTAGCCATTTGCAAATGCTACCACAGCTATAGTTTGATTTAAATTAAAGTATATTCTTGGAGGTTTAAATAACCTGGAGTGAGGAGAGGCTGAGGTCATCTAGAGTCGTTACCTGCTATTGCAAGATGAGCTTAGCTTGTTGGAACTGACTGTCTATCGAATAGATAATGACCTGTTGATCTTTAGCTGTAGTGAGGCAGTATTTTCCACTGCCATCGAAGCATACAGATAAAACTTCCTTCTTCTGGTGAGTGAGAGAGATTGCCTTTTCAAGTCCCTTCATAACTCCTTAGTTGTAAACGATCTAGTATATTCAACAATGATAATTAGCATTGAGATATATTCTTGAGTCTGTGGTCTTTGCAGCCACTGCAAAGTATTCGATATCGTGAGCCTGAGTCATGACCTTGTGCTTTATCTGGCTGGTGTTAATTTAGGTCACTGGCTCAACAACACTCTAAGCTACATTCCAGAGCTTAATCGTCACATCTGATTCATCTCCGCATGAGACCAGCAAGTTAGGCATCTTCTTGCTCAGTCTGATAGTTCTCACTGGTATTTTATGGATGTTCAAAACATAAAATACACTTCTTTATATTGATCAGCATTTGCTTTTAAAGAGGTGAGAAAATAAAGTTCCCTTGAGAGTAAGACAATTCTTGGAAAACAACTGAGCAGTGATCGAAGACAGCCACTGCAACAAGCATCCTAACATGTTAAGCTGTTAAAAGGTTAATACCTAAAGTTCTTGGAATTAGTGACACTTAGAGGACCCAGAGTTACTGAGAGAAGGTTCTGTCCCGCTTAGAGCTTTTAATTAATTGTGATATACTCATTCTCCTTGTCGATATCTTTTGCGAGCACTCCCTTTAGAGCAGCATTCTAAAAATTAGTTAACTAAATATGGGATAACAATACCTCTTCTGCAACCAATAATAGTATAGTTCCATCTCCGAAGTTAAAGAAGTCAAAGTCAACTACTGACGAGTTGAGACTCTTGACTGCTGCCACATAAGCTGGGTGTTCGGGATTAGCTGATGCCTTGCCTTTCTTCTTTCCTGATTTGCTGCTCATCGATTTAAGTTGCTTCATGCTCATGCCTTGATTCTGACTGGCAGCCTACTTTTACTCTTCTTGTAACTTTTACTGCTTGACTTCTTCATTCTTAGTTTGATTTAATTTCTCTTCTTGAATTTTTTAGTCTCTTCCTTCGTCCTTTGCTAGTCTTTTCTAAATGAATGGGAGCAGAATGAATGACCCTAATTAAAATTAATAACTTATAATAAATGCTATAAACTTGCTTTTATTTTGAATAAGAGGCCAAGCAAGATATAGAGTATCATCTTTAATTTGAAAATATAGATGAACTCTCAATTTAAACAAATTCTAACCACTGATCTCGTCGTCAATTTACAGTGAATGGATTTTACCTTCATAATTAAGTTAATAATAGCGTGTGTTTTAATTAAGGCGATGACTAGTAAAAGTATAATTGCTCTACTCATCTTGGGTTGGGTTTATTGCCAGCAGGGTTTACTCTTATGCTTCTGTTCTTGAGTGACTTGCCATCGAGCTTGCAAGCCTTCTCTGCCTCTTCCTTGCTGTCGAACTCTACGAAAGCAGCTCCCTTGAATTTGCCATCAGGGCCTTAAAGCATCCTTACTCTGATAGGGTTGAGTCTCTCCTTGGTGAAGGCTTCGCTGATGTCTCTCTCTTAAACGTCAAAGCCCATATTTCCAACAAACACTGTGCGATCATCATTGGCTCCCTAGCGTGGTGCACCTCCTTGAGCTCCACCTGCATTATAGCCTCCTTAGCGAGGAGCAGACTAGTCGTATCTATTGTTTCCGAAGCCGCCTCCTTAACGGTTGCCATAGCCTCCGCTGGACTGTCCGTAGCCACCTCTGCCACCATATCCTCCGCCACCTTGGGGTGGTGCGAAGTCTCCCTCCTCTTTCAAGTCAGGTAGATCCTTTGCTCTTCCAACATGATAGTCAATTCTATTTTCGCTCTTGAGGTGAACGAAGACATCCTCAAAGCGCTGGATTGCGTCCTCAGGTACATCGAAGACCACTCCTTTCTGGTCCTTGAACATACGCATGCCTCTGATTTCGTTCACAATATTCTCGGGAATATGGCGCTTGAGGATGGACCACACGTATGATACAGAGTTGAAGGAGTTGTTGAACTTAACCTCAACGGTCACGCATTTCTCCTAGCCAGTAAGCAGACTACGTGCGCCTAATACGTTCTTATAGTGAAATAATTTAACTCAATGACCTGAAAGGTAGGCGAGAGTTGCTCCTAGTGCTTTCTTGGCATCTCCGTTGTACTTTGAGATGAGAAGCTCAACTGTGTCTTCGAAGAGAGGGATGACATCATCGTTAACTTGATCCAGATTCTTGACTACATCTCTTGAAGAGGCCTTGATAACCTCCTCTGGCTGGGGAACACCGATCTTCTAGAACTTAATTCCAGCTTTCTGCTCAATCATTTGGATGTTATACATGTGCTTCTTGCCGTAGAAGGTGATGCAGGTGCCAGTACGGCCTGCTCTTGCAGTTCTACCAGATCTATGGATGTAAGTCTCAACCTCCTTAGGAAAAAAGCAAAAAACATAAGATAATTAGGTGGCTCGACCTGAATAACGAGATCTACGTTGGGAATATCCAATCCTCTGCTGGCAACATCAGTGGCGACGAGCACGCTGAACTTGCCCTCCTTGAAACGCTTGAGAGTGACTTCTCTTTGGTTCTGGGCGATATCACCGTGCATAACTTCGATGTCTTGCTTGATCTTGTCAGTTAAGAGGAGTGAGTTGGCTTCAGCTTTGGTTGAGCAGAAGACTATGGTCTGTCCGAGACCTCCGTAGCAGATCAATATAATTTATATGTCTGCTAGGGCTGACATCCAAATAATATTAAAATATTCTCTATCCTGTTGTGGTAAGGGCAATTGATTGCAAGATGGTTGACTGTCTTAGAAGTCTTGTTCTTCAGGTTTTGGGCAAGATCAACAGTCTCGAAGTCAGGAGCCATGCACTCTTTCGCGACCTGCTTTACCCAGAAGGGAACTGTGGCAGAGAAGAGAAGGATCTGGAGACCCTTGGGCTTTCTCTCCTTGATGGTGTGCATGATTCTGTCTACATCCTCCTTGAAGCCTTGCTTAAGCATTTGATCAGTCTCGTCCAATATGATGGTCTTCAAGTCAGAGAAATCGAAGTTGCCTCTCTCAATGTGATCCATAACTCTGCCAGTAGTACCCACGAAGATGTCTACTCCTTTTCTGAGTTAGTAAATCTGATCATCAATTGACACTCCTCCGTAAACTGTGAGCACATTCACTCTATTATTGATATACTTAGTATTGATGATTTCTTAAATACATGGATAGTACTCATGTTCGCTGTGCTTAAGAGCATTTAGCTCCTTACTGACTTGGAGTGCGAGTTCTCTGGTGGGGGCGAGCACCATGGCTTGGATTTTTCTGGTTCCAAACAGCTTATTCTTTCTCAAGTACTCCACAGTTGGAAGACAGTAGCCAAGAGTCTTTCCTGAACCTGTCAAGTCTCTGACAATCAAGTCCTTTCTGTTCCAGATGTGATTGAATGATCCGTATTAAGATGAATTATATTAGAGGATATATTAGACTGGGAAGAGATGAGAAATTCCTCTCTTCTTGAGGAGCTCTCTGGTCTTTTGGGTAATCTGAGGAAATTTCTCGAAATCTCCCTCGGGGTCAATTCCACTAGCTAGCTCTGCTGCTTAACTCATTCTTCTAGTCTTGACATGGCTCTCTTCCTTAATCTCCTCGTGATCGTGAAGAAAAATAAGAGTCCAATATAACAGAATGAACCTTCTTGGGTGACTTGTCTTCTCTCTTTGATGCTTTCTTGTCATCTCTCTTCTCCTCTCTCTTTCTCAGTTCTACATGACAATTATTTAATACAAATTCGCCTTATCATTCATCAAATAAACTCTTATATAACGCTTGCTGTTTTCTTACTTTTATCTGAGTCTGCTCTCTTAGGGGATGCTGATGAGTCTCTTCTGGTCCTCTTCTTGGCGACGGACTGATCCTCTGAATTCTTTCTACTTAGTCTTGGCATTTTAGCTCTCGTAATATTTTGGTAGTATTACTCTCTAGTTAAAAATAAAAATCAGAACCTTTTAAAATCGAAATAATGATCTTATTTTAGCAATAACTTGCTTTTATTATTAAATAATGATAATTTTAGCTAATTATAATTAATTATAGTCTTCTCTCAAAGCGTAAATTAAACTAATCAAAATCTCTTAATATAAACGTGCAACCTAGTTATAAAATTCTTAGGGATGTCTTCTTTTAAAATGACACCCAGATTTATTTAAATCCTCAGTCAGACTATGAAGGGATGGCCGATTTTGAAAGTGGATTTACTCTTATGCTTTCTAGGGAGAGCTGCGCTTTGTGGTCTCTTCTTTTTGGCTAGGTCCTGAAAAGGTTTCTGTATTTGCATGGCGTTAGCTCTGAGCATCTTCATCCTGATTTCATACCTGACGTCCCCTCTTTTCTTCTCTGATGGGACTACATAGTTAGGAATCTTATACTGAGGTGCATTCAGTGGATTCCTATAAAGAGTTTAAGCATGAAATGAGTTTACTTCTTGACTATTTCTTGTCTTTTGGCTATTTGATTGAACTCTGCGAGATGAAGTTTCCTTCCCTCTCTGGGCTTTTCATTATTGCTTCCGTTGTGGCCCTCCAGTTTGTTGTTCTTCAAGAAAGAACTGGCTGACCAAATTTGCTGCATGACCTAGAACATCTTCATACGATCAGTCTTGGCCTTCGCCTGTAAAATGTGCTTTCGCTTTTCATGCTCATAGAAAGAGGAGGGCTCAAACTCGAGGGAGCTAAATTTACTGAAGTAACGTCTTGAGTCCTGCTCTGCAGCTGCTGCATGAGGAGGAGGCTAATTTTAAAAGGAAGTTAAGGCGTTCGAAGTTGAATTAGTCATATTCTGCATCGATTTATAGAGAGCCTCATTCTTAGATTTATTCAACTGTTTCTGTGGAGAAGTGATGGTTTGCTTTTGAGAGGAGATGTTTGAGGAAAGGGGCCTGACTTAGTAATAAGAAGAAGAAATTTACTTCGGCTTGTTCTAATGAACGTACTCAAACTCTTGTACTATTTTCTTTTAAACTTTTTTACTCTATAATGGTTTGCTCTTATCTTTGTCATTGTTTGCTGATTGTCCTCTCTTTTTGTTTTGTGTATTTTGCTTCTATAGGGAATAGTTCTACTACACGATTTACTTCTACTGTTGCTTAATATAGTAAAAATTTAATGAATTGAAAACATAAAATAATTCAGAATTTATATTTAGGAAATATAAAATTATAGCTAAATTAATGAAATGTGGAATATATGTATTGAAAGATATTTTTATTTGCAAGTTTATGAACAATTTAGGCAATAATCTGTAGGAGTATTTGTTTCTAGTGCATGAGCTCGTTGTCTGCTTTTGGGAGATATTTTTATTTGGCTGAGTGTTATGAATTATCTGATTGCTGATTGTATTTAGCTTTTAAGTTGGACTGCTCTATCTCATTCTCTATTTAACTGAAAGATAATAACATTTCGTCGTTATCCTGGAATTAGCTCGTACTCTGCTCTAGGTAATGAGCCTGCAACATGGGTATATTCCTCTGGCCCGTGGTTATATTGATCTGTTAATCACACTTAACATCATTGAAAGGCTGTTCGTTACTAGAACTATTCAT